>CAJNSZ010001535.1:0-25174 GCA_905329745.1 Rotaria sp. Silwood2 | reverse complement strand
AAGGTGTGCTGTCACATAAAGATGAGTCTTGTTATTCGACGTGGTCTGATTAAAAAGTGTCGTTCACGATAAGAAAAATGCAGGGAAAAGTTCCTAGTTAAATGAATGAGTAACAAGTTTTGGTTAAACAACAACGAAAGATCGCTAGGCATCGAGGGGGCCAGAATAAATCAAATTGTTTTGTCTTTTTAATATTTCTTCTCTTTCATTACACTTAACTCAGCTTACTTTTCTTAGGAAAGATTTGTTGTTCATTTCTCAATGTTTTATTCCAGAATCCGAATGTGAAAAATGATATGAGAAACTGTGACCTGCGCCAACAAATGGGAAAAAGTTAAATGCATTTTATCTAATAAAGTTGTTCCTTTCGAATGGTTTTAGAAGTATAAGAGGATGTAGCTGTAGCTGAATGGGAGAGCCACACTCTTCTTGTACAAATCGATCGGAGTGTTATCTGAGAGAAAAACTGAAATATAATTTGATATTGATTATAGTCTCATTATAATCTTAACTTCGATCGTAGAAATGATTAATTCGTGTAGATCTTGTCTCTGTCGTCAGTATATAATTTTACACGATAAAAATGAATCCCGTACTAAAATTTTGGACCTAGAACAATCGTGATGATCACTTTGTCAATCAAATTTCAGTAGCTTTTTCAAAACGTGATGGGTTAGTCAGATTATTTTCTTATCTTCTACAAGACATAATACAAACCACAATCTTGTATGGAACTAGTGTCAGGTAAAACTTGTAGATGCCAACTATTTAATTTAGAAATGAATTCAACTGTTAGAAAACAAACAAAGAAGCGTAGTATCCTATGAATATCTGATTAAAAAAAATCTTCATAATTGTTTATATGATTTTTTTTCCCACGGTGAAAAAATACTGAATGTATTTAGACTATCGGAGAACCCGCCGAAATTCGGAATAACGATGTTTCTTTCACTAATAAAAACTTGTAATTTCTCTTGGTTTTTGAAGTCTCATAACAGCAAACAAGATGTGCATATCTACTTCTAACAAGCTATCAAAATTTTGAAAGAAAAACTGTTTGAGATTCGATGCTGTCATCATGGTAAATCATAGCATTGTACATCATCTGAGAAGAAAATGTCGCTACCTTATCACCGGGTGTAGGATGTAGGTGGATATTATCTACAACGATTCATTCTGACACTCACATCCATCAGACACGTACCGATTGTAACTTTGATACTCATACTCCCAAAAGAATGCAACAAGAAGTTCCAATTTCAGAGCATCCAACCCATAGTTGACAATAATTGACGAAGACATACAATTATGATCACTATCAATCAATCTTCTCATCTATAAAAACAGCTCAATTCAATGATAATATTTCACTTGAGATTTGTGTAAATCAAAATCCGAATATACATTACGGACTATAGTTCGTACATCTTTCTTCCGAATTTTATTGTTCAAAAACATACATGAACATATTTAAATCTTAGATGAACTATCGTTTTATAGTGGCAATTGTGGATTAGTTTGAATTTTGATTTCTGAATTTTTTAGAATTAGTTCGTTAATCGTTTGCATGGTCTCAGTTCCAATATGATTGCGCGAAAGGTTGAGTGAGATGAGTGTCTGTGAAAAATGTGACGATAAATATGCAGTTTATACAAGAAAACGATGTTACTGTATTGTTCCGTAATGCATGAGCCAAATATTGTGCCCCAGGTTCTTCGATATCATTTCCTGCGAGATTGAGGATAGTTAGTATCTAGTTTAAAACGAAGATATGAGAGAGATGAAGAAAGAATTATGCTACTGTAGTATTCGATAATGCATCAGCTAGATATCGTGTTCCTTCATCCCATATTGCATCGCACGAAAGATTGAGTTTACTGAGTGTCTGCATGAAACAGAGAAACGAGATATAAAAGAGATGAAGACAGAATCAAAATTACCGAAAGATATGGTAATGCTTCAGCGAAATGTTGTGCTCCTTTTGATCCAATAAAGTTTCCGTCGAAGTCGAGTGTGGTGAGCGTCTGTGTAAAGAATCAAGTTTAATCCAAATCAGATCGAGAAAGAATGAACACTCACTGAATTGTGTGTTAATGCACGAGAGAGATATTGTGTTCCTAGCGCTCCAATATCATTTCCTCCAAGATCCAATGTTCTGAGTGCCTAGATGAATAACGTTCAAATAATACTATAGGTGAGTTCAAAAGATCATAAACATTACAGTGTTATTCTCGAAGACCATAGCGAGATGTTTCAGTCCACTGTCTGAGATTTGATTAAATCGTAAACTGAGTGTCGTGAGTGTCTAAGTGTAGAGTAAACATGTATACGAATAGGATGAAAGCAGAATCAGGCTCACTGTATTATGTCGTAATCCATCAGCCAGATATAGTACTCCTTCATCCTTAATTTCATTTAATGGAAGATGAAGTGTAAGAAGTGTCTTTATGAGAAAAAAAAAGATAAATGCGGTAAGAATAAAAAAAAATAGAATAGATTTACTTTGTTAGTTCGTAATGCTTCAGCTAAGTATTGTGCTCCGGATATCCCGACTTGATTGTTCCCAAGGTGAAGTGAAGTAAGTATCTATACAAAATAGTACTGAATAAAAGAGACAGAAAGAGAGAGACAGTCAGAATCACCGTAGAGTTTTGCAGTGCATATGCCAGTTGTTGCATTCCTTTGATTCCAATGAAATTTCGTTGAAGATCTAATGTGGTAAGTGTCTGTATCAAATAGAGAGAGAGAGAGAGAGAGAGAGAGGATTACAGCATGAGACAGAAAGAATACTACTTGGTTTTGTTGAAGAGCCTGGGCAAGATGTTTGGCTCCTTGATCACTGAGTTGATTTTGACCAAGTTTCAGTATGGTTATTGTCTGTACCAAAACGAGAAGAAAATAGTATGACGAGAAGTTCAGAATGTCACTTGATTTTGTTTGAGAGCACGGGCAAGATATTGTACTCCCTGATCACTGATATGATTACTATCGAGGATCAGTGTGGTAAGTGTCTGTTTAGAAAAAAAAGAGTGACAGATAAAATACGAATATGAGAATATTACATGGTTTTGTTGGAGAGCATTGGCAAGATGTTGTGTTGCTTTGCTGTCAATGGAACATTCATGAAGATCTAGTGTTATGAGTGTCTGTATTTGAAAAGGATGATGAATATGAAAGATAGTGCTATTACCGTGTCCTTTGATAATGCATCAGCCAAATATTCTGCTCTCCCTTCTCTCAAATGGCAACCGTACAAATTCAGTGTCTTTAGTGTCTGTGTAGAACAAATGAACATAGTTCGTATAAAAAAGAATGAATCGATCAATAGCTAGATTGAAACTGTATATTCGAATGATTCTCTCGTTAGCAAAAGGTCTATAATGAACAGCAATCTATATGAGCCAAGAAATTATGCACAAAGGAATGAAATGAGGATTATTTTTGCCCAGACTGACTTTAATTCATACCTCTACTTTAATAATATCATCTCGTTCATTTATTCGGTGTTTCACCAAATGAACGACACTATTCACTGGTGACGCCTCACATCTGATCAAGATCTCGTCGTTATTCATGTCGGCTGACATCGTGTAAAGTTTGATTTGAGATGTTCCAAGAGCATAGTCACAAGTAACAAACCAATGCTTTTCATCTAACCAGAATGGTGTTCGAAATGTAGAAATGATTGAGTTAATGCTATGCATGGGAATATATCTTTTAGCAGGATAGACAAAGAAAAAATCAAATTGCTGCAATTGTGATAATTGAATTTGAGTAAGCTGTTCCCAAAAAAAACCATCAAACATAGGATCATACACCTCTCTCGAGGATACTAGTTTGAGATTAACAAGATACGGCGTTAATATAAGCCATAATTTAAGATATTCAATGGACAAATGACAGTTATATATGGTTAAAGACTTTAATTGTTTATGTTTTTCCGCAGAAAACGTTGAATCAACGATTTCATCAGTATTATTCATATCGCAGTATTTTGTTACAAATGTTTTTAAACTAGGTAAGTTACAAAGTATGACGTGATATTCGTAATAGGTACAAATTTGAATTGTTAAATGTAATAATGTCCGGTGAACTGGACGGAATATGTTTTGAACCAAGTAATCGAGGTTACTGATTCGTAATTGCGAAAGAATATATTGGTTGACATTTGTAGATAGAATAGCAAGCAGTTTTCTACTGTTGGTATCAATGTGGCTGAAAACTAACGAATTAAGACGAATGAAACAATTTATGTCAAAAATTGAATGAAATAAGTTGAGTTCATCTAATCGCTTTGTTTTGTAGTTAGAGAAAATAATTGAAACAATGCGTTCGGGTTGGACAAGACGAGAAACTAGTATAGTGTTGTTCGGTGATATTAAACGTAAATCGAGAACAAAATTAATATAAGTATTAATAGCATTATAGAATTTTTTGCAGACTCGACGAAGTGAACCAAGAATGGTGCGAATGTCGAGATAATCGAAAATACGATGAAGAATTTCGACAGGTACAAGAAGAAAATCTGTGTTTGACATGGATGTGATTTGTTTCGATATCAAGAATACTGATATGTCACTGACTTTTCACAATTAACACAAACCACTATTTTCAATGATTGTCTAAAAATATTTTCATTTCATTCATACAGCGGATCAGTTCACGTGTCACTTACCATTCGATTATGCTACAGTTTAGAAAAGGCCGTATAATATGAAGTATCACTCATTCGATGGCGAAACACATGTTTCATTCTCCTTTTCTGTGCAACTCAAGTAGGAAGAACGAGCAAAAGCTTATTTGCGAGTGTCGCAATATTGATGCAATATTTGTTCTGTTCTGTGTCTTCAGAAAAAAAATCGGGTTACTATAAATGAAAACTGTTTGGGAAATTCAAATGTAATAATTTAAAGTCTTTCTTATGACTAATTATTGAGTAGAGTACTGCAACAAAAAAAAAGCATTTTTAATTTTCAACGAAAATTATAGTTTTATTTTTATTTCGAGATTTCGACAAGGGTGTAGGTATGGGTGTGAATAAAAAGAATGCCCACACCCACACCCATACCGAAAAAGTCGGAATCCAGCCATCAAGAGAAATTCTAGAATTGCGGCTTCTATTTATCGGGATTGCTTGAAATTTATTATAACCAATTTACAATTTTTAATATTTGATTTTTTCAGTCTGGGAAGTATTTTATATACTACGTTTTTCAATAGTTCGTTGAATGTCAATATTCAAAAAAATATCATCACAGTACGGTTATGTTTGGATATTCGCTTTTTTATGCTTCTTATAATACCCGCGGAATAATGAAATGTTATCATTTATCTGTGTCAACAATATGTTGTCTTTCCGACTTCGGTATTCTTCAAATTTTTCCTGAGTACTTAAAATTCAAATGCTTTTTTATGGGAATTACATGTGTACACAAGTCAGTGCCATTATTCAATTTCAACCATCTAAGCTGTACAGATCAGGCCATAAAAAATCTTGCTGATCATTTAACATTCAGTTTTTGATCAGATGTTTCCTTTAAGAGAGAGAAAGCTGACGAAAAAGCATCAGTCAGATATTTAATTTTGGAAATTCTTCAATGCTCGTCTAGAGAAAAAGAACACTCATGAAATATAAAATTTGCTCGAGGACCCTATGTCTTTACCGAGAGCCTAAACAAATCTGTCAATAACAGTTATTTTGGGTTTAGATATGATATAGCTACGCAATGACAAGTATATTCATCAAGGACAAAAATTAGATTTACAAGAATTATTTTTATGAACTTCTTTCTTTCCATAAAATCATTTCAATCACATTTCCTTCTTGTAAGACAGTATTTATTGATATTTCTCTCTTATGAATAAAAAATTTACCTAGTCATCTATTTTCTACAAAAAAGGAACCTCATTTTATTAAAATAGGGTGAAAACATTCAAATTATTTTATCATAACCCACCGGTAAGTCGTATCATCTGGAATGGATTAGTTATCATTTCCTACCCGCTTTTATCGACTCAATGTATATATCATGTCAGGAAAGTCACTTGCTAAAAAATAATTTGTATATCTCCATCGTATTTTGATTAAATGAGCTAATTTTTTTCCTAATCATAAAAAAGAATTTTAAGGTTTTATTTATGAACAAAACGTCTAGTATACACCGCTTAAAACTATTTCGATCTATTTAAAAGAGACTCATCTACAGTTTCTGCCAAAAAGATAAATGATAGATTTTTTTCGTCTCTGTAAGATGATACTACCTTCTTATGTTTTAAAATTTTCGTTATGCTATCTAGTTTTTCCGTCACATCATAGAATCCTTTCCAATATTCTTACATAGAAAGTCTCGAAGAACTCGGACGACTACAGTTAACTTTTAATAGGATATTTTCATGGATAATCAACCACAAAAAACACAAAGGTATTCAAAAGCTCTACAAAAAGAAATACACCAAGAAGATTTTTGAATATCTTTGTTTTTTTGTGGTTAACTACTGATGAAGGTATTCGGAGACAAATATATTATGCTAGATGTCAAGTGTGTTGATGAGCTGTTGATTTCTGAATCAAAACTTGGAACTTTTCTTTATCATCAGGAAAAAGATTAGCTCATTTGAGGGTGTGGTGTGTAGGTGTGGGGATGTTAAAAAAAGTGAATATCGTCCAACATCCACACCTCAGACGCACACCCACACACACACCACACCCACACCCACACCCACACCCACACCCACACCCACACCCACACCACACCACACCCACACCCAAATATCGGATATTCCGATTCTCGAAAAATATGTATGAATATGATAGTAAGCGCCAATAGATTAGGCGTTGAAACGTATTCATGGATGCCAATACTAAGACCAGGTCGGACGATCGGAATTTGTTTTTTTCAATAATCGCGATTTTTGATGAAAATCGGTAAAAATCGTCGGTTTGGGCAATTTATTCGCGACATAGTTTCACGATTAATCGGCCTACTTACTATATCACGATAAAATCGCCGATTTTCGTGCGATTTTGATGACATGGGTATCGTCTCATTCATATCGATCTGCACAAACTATTTGTCAATAATTATTCTCAATGTGCATGCTCGATGCATTTTCGAACACTAAACATTTTTTATAGGCTACCCCAGGTCAAAGATGTACGGCAGAATCCCGTCAAATTCCGGTCAGTTCCTGGAAACAGTATTCCAAAATCGGATCCGGCTTCCCGATCCTGCTGAGTTCTCGCTAATTCCTGCAGCCCGGTGCGATGTTCGCATACGGTTGTCATTTCCCGTGCGGTTCCCAACTAAGTTTCTTGTTGTATATCACGTTAACAAGATCCCAGTCGTATACCTGCCGTTTCCGACTCCGTTACGCAATAGGGTTCCGGTGTTTCGTCCCGCTCGCAGGATACTGCTTATACCGCACCTCTTTCTGTTCCGTTGACAAAGCTCACATCCGGCGTTTCAATGATCTTTGAAAAATCCCTCAAAGGCCTTTCGAAGACTTTAAAAGATCTTTGAAACATCTTTCAAAGATTTTTAAAGATCTTTCAGCGACTTTCAAACATCTTTCTAAGACTTTGAAAGTCTTTGAAAGACTTCGAAAGGTTTCTGAAAGAAGTTTGAAAGTGTAGGAAGGATGTTTGAATATCGTTGAAAGATGGTTGAAAATCTTGGAAAGATCTCGCCAAGACTTTCAAACACCTTTCTAAGATCTCTCGAAGACTACGATGTGAGTGTGCGGGTGTGTGTGTGGGTGTATGTAAGAGTTTATCTACACCCATATGCACACCCATACTCACACCCACACTCAAATTTCAACAGGACTTTTCTTTCTTATTTTCAGGACAAGTGCTAGCCATGTTCGGGCCGATCCAACGGTTATCGAGGGCTCTCTATAGAATGACGAATATCTATATGGGACTCCACCTTGCGGATCATCGAGAAATAGAATCTCGCAATTTCATTGGTGGAAAAATTGGCCAATCACTTTCGAGAAAAAGTCGCTATTCATTCACCGTTTTGTTTTGTGCTGGGCATATATACATATATGTATCAGTGAGTAAAATGATCCTTGATTCAGACCGAAAGTTGGTTTCAAGGTAAGTGCTTGTCTTAGTCATCCCGGCTATATTTCCACATTATGATGTAAAAGCATGCCCTTTTCGGTCGGAAGCATCGAGAGTGGGGGTCCTCTTTCATTTCGCTCTAGCAAGCGAATCTTTTGTCCTGAAAATAGTGAAGAAATGGCTTCTTTCAATCTAATTGGTGAATTTTTTGGGCAATGAAATTGCGAGATTCTATTTCTCGGTGATATGCAAGGTGGAGCTCCATACATATACCCCTCATTCGATAGAGCGTCATCGATCACCATAGGGTCGGCCGGAACATAGCTAGCACTTGTTCTGAAAATAAGAAAGAAAAACCCTCCTGAAATCTGATTGGTCTATTTTGCGGCCAATCAGATTCGCGACAAACTGAGCAGCTTTTTGCGTTGAGTAGACTCATTGTTTCAGGATTGAGAACATTCACTTGTTCGGTTCACTCTAGTGGTGATGGTGGGTCCTCTTGTGTGTGACTCGTTCAATCTAAGGTTTTGGGCTTAAAATGACGATGAAATGCGTAAACTATGAGCGCAATTTTATCAAGACTGTTGGTGTATCTCAGTGCGCATTTGTTCTCTGCCACGCGTTTGGTTTATGGTATTGAATGATAAAGTGTTAGAAAGTGATTTTCTATGATTTGAACCACCTGAGTCTCAAAAATAGCTTGAAACTAAGGTAGATGAGAGAAGGATCTTTCAAACATCTTTCATAGTATTTGAAAGGTCTTCCAAAGATGTTCCTAACGTATTCTCACGTTTTCCGGTGGGAAATGATCAGTTCCTTGCCGTTTTTTGGCGTTTTCCTGCAGGTTCTGACTTATTTCCTGTACGTTTCCGTATGCCGGAATTTAGCGGAAGATTCCGGAAATGACGGGAGCA
Source organism: Rotaria sp. Silwood2 (assembly GCA_905329745.1). Lineage (NCBI taxonomy): Eukaryota > Metazoa > Rotifera > Eurotatoria > Philodinida > Philodinidae > Rotaria > Rotaria sp. Silwood2. Next base: position 16,192 of record CAJNSZ010001535.1, on the reverse strand, counting down.
GGCCGGAAATTAGACCGTTTTCGGCGGGTTTCTGAAGGTTCTGGTGGCCGGAATCATCGACCTGGGACCTTACGAGATACACAATGCAACTTATAAGGTCAAGATTATACTTTTAATGAAAAAGGCGTAAAAATTCTTATCTAAACGCAGGGCAAACTCTTTTTGTCTCGTTTTTATCTAATTCCTGTCCTCGTTTTATTTCGCATTCTCAATCTTTTCTCAAGGACAATAAACGTCAATATTGACGAAAGAGACGACTGTCCTTTCACACTTTTCAACGTCCCCATTGTGCATAGGTGGTTACTGCACAGAAAGACGTCGTTTTTCTTTCTGTCAACAAACCAGCTGAAAGACTAAAAGCAGCATGCCGGTTGTGTGCCCCTATCCATATGAAAAAAGTGAGCTTCTGAACCGGATGTTCTCGTTGGCTGAAACTTTAAGGATAAACTTCTGGCATGATTTCAGAGCCGAGAGAGAAAATAACAAATGAATCAAAGACTTTTTGGAGAAAGCTATTCGTAAAAAGTCAAAAAGCTGCAGGGTGGTACAAGGACCGAAATTCTCCATTTGCAAGTGAAAATAAGTATGCTAAACGAAATGAATTAGAAGTGTTCTGGCTCTGTAATAACATCAGTTGTATAAAGACATCTGACACCGCATCCACGACATGTTTACGTTTGTTTTCGAAAACAACCACATGGCAGCACTCAGCCGACAATGCTCTACAATCTTAGCGTACTTATTTTCACTTTTGAAATGTCGAGAATTTCGGTCTCTGTACCACACCGCAGCTTCTTTTACTTTTTTCCGATGACGTTCTTTTAACAGCCTTTCATTGTTTTTCCATTTTCTCTGTAGACTTCCAAATCATGTCAGCAGTTTACTCTGAAGATTTCAGCCCACGAGCACATCCGCTTTAAAGTTCATCTTTTTCATATGTATCTCTCATTTTCCTAGTATAGGTTTTTGACTATGCTTTCATAATTGTTCGGAGGACTCGACGGCTTTTACGTCACAGTTATTCTACATTACATTGAAAGTGCATTGGCTACCGTCACGGGACTCTACTGTCTCTTTTGCCCGATCTCGTTTCTTTCTACTCTCTGTCCAAGTGCACCCACGGAGATACTGGAGCATTCCTTAGTTCGATTGCTCACGTATATGACCGCTAATGGCATGTTATTCGCTAGTGCAGCTAAATGGTATTTGCTGCAATCTCATATGAATTACGCTGTCAAATGGTGGTATTGCAAGGTTGCACTTGTCGTCAAAATAATACATCTATCAATCACGCTGGCCTACGCCTGGCAGACTGAATTTTATTCATGGTCATGGGGAATTTATACCAATCTGACTCTATCTAGTTTTCAATGTTTCGCATTACTCGTGTCAGTCATTTATGAAGTTCAATTCCCTAAGAATAAATGACTTGTTTTTTCTGATCAATGCGTTAAAACAATGAATTAATAGAGGAATTTCAAATACAGAACATGCTCATAATTATTTTAAATTTTTGATAAAAAAAACTTAAGATTTTTAAATCAGCCTATTTCGGACTCTTTTATTAGGCGTGTTGTGACTGATAGATTTATTAGAGGATACGATTTACGCCTGTTGAAACACGTGAAATTTCATCAACAAACTACTTCGGAAAATCATAAGCATGCCAGTCATATCACTATGCCATATCAATGACTTCCGTAAAGTGTATTCCGACAAAAGTTTTGTTGAGCAAAGAGTTTCAAGATGTTGAAGAATAAGTTGAAAAGGTGTTATACGAGGATGCAGACAGCGGAGATAGATAATATTCTATTGAATATAGATGTTTTAAGTTTGATATAGAAAAATGATGAAAGTCGTCAATGCATCAATCTACAACCAACTTGAACATTCTATATCAGTGGTGATTGTAGGCGATTCCTGTTTATTACTGTCAATTGTCGTTATCTTATAATCATGATGATTTTCATTGAGTGTTCTTTTATAAGTTGTTAAATGCCAATCATCAACGGATAATGCTTGGAGTTGGTGCATGGTTTGCCATGCAACAGTAAACCAAGCCAAGCCCAGCATAAGATAAATACCTACTTCAATGAAATAGGCCTGTTCTGTGGGAAACCAATTGGCAGTATAGAGAACGAGACTGGAGGACACAGCTTGACCAGCATTGGTTAGAGATGCGAGCAGTGTGTAATATGTGCCACCGATGTGTACATCATTGATCTGAGCAAAGAATCCACCAGCTGCTGCACCTTGCGCATAGACAATAACATCATCGAGGTCAAGAAGAAAATAGAGAAGAAAATAGAAGACGACCGGATATGAATATAGACGATAGCCAAAGAAAATGAACATGGCGATGAACGCACATAAAATCAGTCGAGGAACACATAAGATCGGGCGAGAAGTTTGTGTGAGAAGAAGATGTACGCTGAGTTTCACTATTATAAGAGGCATCATAACCAGACCCAATGTGTCTCGTGTAATCAAGCCGCGGCTTAAAACAAGAATAAAGAAAAGCATATAGGCAGATTTATTCGGCTGTTTACTTATTGTCGCAGAAGTGTGAAACAGATGCAAATGCGAATATTCTTGTGTAATTGAGAAGAAAACTTCCTCTATTGAATCAAAATGTAATGGAACTCAATGAAACTACTGCAAGATCATGTGACGTAAGCGATTTCCGAACAAGGATTTTAATTCATCTCTTAACTCATTTCAACGTGCTCGGGTTTACTGTGTTTCTCAAAAAGTTCACTAACCTGATCAATGTGAGATAGGTCATAGACGAGGTGGCTGTATGATCCACATGCCAACTGATAAGGATGAAGCTAAGCTGACGAAAGCATTTCTTCTTGAATAATCTGACAATCGACAAATATGTGCCAAGCAAACTCAAGCGACTTTCATTTTGCTCATGATCATTTGCATTGGTACTTTGTTGTTCTCGAAAGAATATCAAAATAACAAAAGTCACAAATAGAGAAGCCATACCCCAAAATCGTACGAAATGAGCCAGACTAAAGAGTCCATACGGCTGAGTAGCAATGCCCAATGGCTGACGAAGCAATCGATTGGTCATATTAGTCGATTCGAATGTAAGCAGTATTGACGAGCCAAGAAAACCACCTAAGAGTTGTCCTATCATCTGTAAGACTGATTGCCAGATAATAGTTGGACCAGCAAACATAGTCAATGCCCATCCGTCGACACAAATATCTTGTGTAGCTGTGAGAAAGATGATGCAAAAGAAAATTATGGTCAGTTCAATAATTCGCAGTTGAACGAGCAAGAAGTCAATATGAACTGAAACAATAATCATCATCAAACCGATCAGAATTAGAATGGGTATTAACCAGGTTTGTCGTCGACCAAACCGACGAATATAGAAGGCATCAATAATAGAAGCCCACAGTAGTTTCAAACTGAATGGATACATGACGAAAGATAATGTGCCTGGTTGCTTCCATTTTGCACCGAATGAAGCCAAATAGACCGGTACAACATGAATTAAGCCCAATGTGAAACCTTGCAGTACGTAAAGCACAAGTATGACAGAAATACACAATAAGAACGACGGTTGTAATTGAACCTATGCACGAGAAAAAAAGAGATAGATGATTGTTTACAAAAGATAAAGTCCGCTTACAATTCTTATTAAGTTGAAATTTATTTTAATATTCGACTAAGCTTCTCATCTGACATTTTAGACTCAATTAAGAGCATAGTTTGTTTTTCGAGTTGTTAAAAGTTGTTGAAATATAATTTTGTCAGTTGATTCAGAAATTTTCGGACTATGCTGTAAAGTGCAATCGTGAACAAAATCGATTTTTTCATGAAAAATACTCTAAAAGTTGGTAAACTTGGGAAATGGTCAAAACTTAATAATAGGTCTCCATTTTTAGGTTGCCGACACTTTTAACGCATATATTGAATGCAGCAGTGTCAAAGGTCCAGGATATGTCCACTTTTCACAAAGTGCTCTAAGAATATGTGCGACTTTACATATCTTATGAAATATCATAGATATCAGTAGTTATAGAAAAAGCAAAATTTGAATACTTCAGCAGCAGATATTTTTTTCTTTCAGCGGGCGTTTCTGTTCCGTAAAGAATTTTTCTTTTCATATGAACTGATTGATTGGTATTAATATCAGAGTCACTTTAATAAATTTAAATAAAATCGGGAAATCTATTATATAGATATTATGAAAAAGCGAACATTTATTTTTTATTAGCGGACTTCTGTGTTCTTTTGAAAATATTTTTCTCATGCGTTGAATGATATCTTTATATAGGTGTATTATGATCGATGAAGCGTAAAGGCATACATTTTTTCAGATTCGCCTTCATAGATTTTTTTTTCTCTTTTCTGACGCATATAGAACAGTGCTTCTACGAAAAAATAATAATAATTCATTGAAAAGAGAAAAGACCTTCTAATTACAGAAAAGTAACGCATGAACATAGTAAAATGCACTTCAAGTCTGCTAAGTGAAAAGAAAACTACGATGAGAAATAGAAAGGTGAAGTGTATTATCAGTATGTGACATAAATTTGATGTTCCTTTGGCTGCCCAGTAAAGCTCTTCGGTTCACTAACGGACATCAGATAAAGTGGGCATTTTCGAGAACTTCGACAGCCCTCGTTGAGTACCGATTAATGTGTTCGTGAACGTGAAAGCAAAGAACCATGCCGGTTTATTTGTTGGCCCCATCGTCAATGCCGTTGTTATAATAAAAATAGACTAATATAATTTTACTATTACCATCAATACATGTGCTTGCACGGTTTGTAAGATTATCACAATACTTTTTCTTTCAATTTTTATCTTGTTCTCTACGTAGAGAAATCCAATACGGCATTCATAGCATCATGTCTTTATTCTCTTTGCGCATCGTACTCGATAGCACCATAGAGGCATGAAACAGGAGGGATTTATTAATCGCAAACGAATCACGTCGATTGTAAAGAAAAGCTGTCATCTAGCCATGAGAACTCTTAAGTACTATTGTTAGCACATCTACTGTAAATTTAACGACTTCGTGAAAACAGATGTTATCCATTTAGCTGTGAAAATCTGCATTATGGAACAATCAACGTCAAAGAACGCATGAGGCTTCATTAAAAATGCCTTTTGAATGGTTGTTCTTATAGCCAATAAGGCACCTTCTTTTTTCGTTAAATCCTTAAATTTAAACGGATTTTTATGCGGAAAGTGAATAAAGAATTGATCTTCATTCAAGCTCAATTTTCCAAATATTCGATTTGATTGTGTTAGGTTAGATATTATGCGGGGTGTGGGTGTGAATGAAAGAGTAAAGAACTCCCATACCCATACCCACACCCACACCCACACCTTTTTTTTTATAGAAATGGATTTACTAAAATTGACTTTAATAATTGGGGATACGTATAAGTATATACACTGTCTTACAAAAGGTGTTTGAGCGCTGAACAGTTTTTTTTATACTAAAAATTTGATATATGCATGTACCATCCCCCCTCCCCCGAGAAAAAAGGGTTTTGACGAGCTCAAACAATGCCATGCCATTTATTTCCTGATTTCTTTTATTTTAAACAACAAGAATGAATAAAAATATTAGAGAAGACAACATAGTATGATGATCTGCGTAAAAAAATTATAGGAAAGTAGTAGTCTAAGAGTAATTCCTATAAGGGAACTAGTAGGTGTGGGTGCTTAATCAATAATACACTTATACCCAAATTCCTCTTCTTAGATGAGTCATCTAAGATGGTTCGACCTATCCTACAGAGATAGATAAACCGACATATTAATAAAAATGACGATGTAATATCTTGCATAGATTTAGTATTAATGTGTTGATAGATTACTTAATTCAATAATAAAGTTTATTTGCTGTTTGGGAAAAATGACAACAAAACATGGATAAACACTTATTGGATTATGCAGTTTCAAGAAACAACCAATCAGTGTTTTCGATCGTTTTGGCTTGGAGTTCGGTCAATTATTATTACCCTTAGTTTTCTATAAATTTATACTCATATGAGAAACAAACCAATAGTATTGTATTCCTTCGATGTTTTTCCTTTTACATACATATCGGGATATGCTTTCCTGCATTAACATCATGTTTGTCGTCGTTTCTTTCTCTATTGTGCCATAGAAGTATCAAGAAACTATTTTTGGCTCGCGTCTGATGTGTAATCATTCTACGAGAAAATAAAGACGAGTATTACTCGTTCTTGACACATTGATATTTGTATAAGACAATAGTAAAATAACGATAGGAAAAATGAGGTCCCATAACGGGTTCCGGTTACAGCAAATAAATGATATGAAAACAAATGTTTCTTATTCAAGAACATAACTACTTCTGTTCATTTAAAGACTCATATTATAGTCATCCAGAATGATTTTATTGCAAGGAAAATATGATGTTGATTTTTTAAATACTTTTATTAAGCTACTTTAATTGTAATTGAAAATGTCAAATAATTTCAATATGATTGTAACTAGCTGGTAAATTCAAATAAAAAAAAAACAAACAGAATATAATCATAAAAATCAATATTGTATTTATCTTTTTTCAATGCAATCAATCAAATAAATGAGACAAAATATAAGAGAATTAGAAAAATTGACTTTAAGAATGACTTCTAGTTTTTTTTTGTTTATATAGTTTATTTCTTTGAAAACCATCAGGTGTACCCAATGAAACAAACAAAATTAATAAAAAAATATGTGTTTTTTAACATAATTGATGACATCAATAGAGTTTATCATCATCAGTTTTGTTTTACACTTTGTCAATCGAACTTACCATTAGCTCGTGAAATAATCTTGTCATCAAGTTTAGTCAATATCATCAGCTGACATAGAATACACGAGAGAAAGAAAAATAAATGATGTTTTTATTTTATGTATTTGTTACTCTTCTAAAACAAACATGTTCTTTCAATTGTATCACTTTTTCTAACATTCATGTGTCTATTTTACATTCATAAGATGAATTACGTTTTTATCCGAAATATATTTGGAGAGTATATAGAATCAATAATAAACAAAAATATCTTTTCTTGATCAATGCTGCTAAGAAAAATGTTGACCTAATGATGGAACTCCAATAGATGCAATTCTTACACTATATACTGGTTTGCAAGTAAGACCGTTCTTGAAAAACTCGAATCAAATTCTATTTTCTTTTAGGTATAATTATTAATAATTAAGTTGTATTGCATCATGTTTATTTTGTCTTCTATCATCTGATCCCATCCACATGTATCACTAGTCATATTCTTGCTGCTGGTCTCGACTGACTATTAAGAATATCGTATCCATTCAGCGAAAAAAAAAATGTACGAAACGCACAATAGCGAAAGTACATCTCAGTGAAGGTGCATAACAGCGAAAGGCGAAGTAGCGAAAAAAATTAGTGAATGTAGAAGATAGCAAAAATCAACATCGCGAAACGCATTTGAGCAAATACTTTATCCTTGACCAAGTTCGATTATTTGTTTAACTGTGAATCATCGTGGTGGATGTTTAAATTGGGGATAGCTCTTGCTCTTTCTGATCTACTAATTTATTTTATTTTGTTTTCAATATATATTCTTTCGTATTTGATACTAGCTCGCTACGGCATACATCTTTCATTTTTTTCATTTAACTAATCAAACATAGTTGATTTGACAGCACCTTCTTTTGTCACTTCGAATCGAGGAAAACCTTTTTTCATTTATTCAGAATATATTTATCGATTTGACTGTAGGTTTTTATCGTAGTGCATACACCCTCCTCATACTCGCAACCAAAATACCACATGTTTGGAGAAGTACTTTTTTCACACTTTGGACAGTATTTGACGTATGGTACTTCTACAGAGAACATCTGCGTTACTGAAATAGGATATGTTTTGTAGGCTCGGAAGTTCTCTATCTTTTGATATATCTCTCAGTTCGAGCGGTCACAATGATGAGGAAATACTGTCAAAATACTGAGCACACCTGTTGTCCGAGATTCAAATAGGCCCAAAAATATTGTTTCTACCACTGCTCTGCATTGACCTAATAAAATGATCTAATAGTTTGAATATAGGTATGAATCGACTAGGCCCTTCGTTTGAGATATTAAAATAAAAAAATAAATTAAATGTTCTCCAGCCAGGCATAAGACTAGTAGGATGGTCTTATGATGAACCCTCGCTGAGATCTGATCTATTCATAGGATTGTGAATTGATGTGCGACTGAAAGAGGCAATATGCAGAACTTAATTGGACCAATTACATCGTCATATGGTTGCAGTGGACTTTTGAAACTGATTAGAAAAGTTCCTTAATATCTAAAAAGATTACGTTGTCAGAATGGTGAGCATATTAGATAACTAAATACGAACGTCTCTTTTTGATTTATTTTTGAACTAATTTCTGAACATTATTTAAAAATTCTTCGAGTGACATTTGTCCGTCGTGATTATCATCAAACATTTCAATAATATGGCCAAAACTACGTCCAGGCATGCGTTCACCAGCTAAAGTAAAACCTTGACGTGCTTCTTGTGGTGATATAAGGCCATCCTTATTAGTATCGACCTCGTTGAATGCTTGTTTGAGTTCTATAATAACTAGAGGATTCTTATATGTATGCGTTTCCGCTTGCATAAACTGTTTGAATTGTTCAAATGCAATCCATCCTGTATTATTACTCAATTCGGTAATATAAGTATCGATTGTTGTACTGCGAAAGTTTTGAAGAAATTCATCAGTAAAAGCCAAATTTCGAAATTCGATCGTCGATATTTTACCCGTCTTATCTAAATACATAGACTGTCATCATTTTATGAAATTATTCAAATAAATGACAAAAATGAGGCATTTATTGAAAAATCACTGTATGTGATCAACGCACTTTTGGTGAAAACAAACCTTTGTCAATTTTGTCAAATTCTTTTTGGAGATATTCGTCGTCGAATGTCTGTGGTGCTGTCATTGATTATTGCTTTAGTCAAAATGATGTATGTCGATTGCCTAAAAGGAAGAAAAGAAGGTCTTTTATGTGATCGACGTGATAAAGCAGCAAGAAGTGAACAAAAAAAAACACGCAATTGTATGATAATTCTTTTTGTTTGCATTGTATCGCACGGATTTTTATTGACTTCACCTGAATGTCTACACAGAACAGAAGAGAAAAAAAAATCAAGCAATTAAACTACGGGCACTCGATGCACATGAAATATTTTACGACAGTCTTAAATCTTGACTCGATTCCGTTTCACGTTTCTATTTCGGTGGATACATTTTCAACTTGTAGATACATGGTAATAATGAGGGGCGAAATTGTTCGATCATCACTTCAGACTGCGTGGCTATTGTATCATACGCAGCAGAATAAAAACTGATACACTCGGAAAACAATAAATACATGAGCGTCTCGAAGCATTCTTCGGCAAAGACATATCTCAACATAATAGATTTCTCTCTCTCATCTGATGCAGAATCGCTCAGTATGTATTACGGTGAATTTTCGATTTTTAATAATGAATGCGTCCGTTGTTTAAGCAGTATCATAAGAATTCAAACCAAGAATACTAACTTTTCTCTCACTCATTAGGAGTCCCTTTTACACTAGTGTCGACATACTGATAAAATGAATCATTCACTAATACAGCAGTAACACATAATTACCTTAGCTACACAGTGTATGGTGTGTGAGTGTCAGTGTGAGTGTGGATCATCTCTGTATCCACCCCTACACCCAAATAGTGTTGGAACATTTTTCCGGGCGAATCGATCCTAAAAAAACTTGAATCTCGACCTAAAATATCCTACGTAGTATGCGAGTTTTCTGAAACATGACGGAACCTTTTATACATGAGCGTCGAATCAAGTGACTTTTCTATGATAGGTTTGTATCAACAACTTTTTGCATTAAAAAGTTGAACATGGAACATCGATTTCTATCTTACTCAACTAACTAAATGTATGGAGAAATATACGAGACAAATGGGACAATCGATTATGCTGTGAGATGTCTTATTGGATCTGTAAAAACTAGTCCTGACACATCTATTCACAAGAGGACCATATGCCTAAAAGGTCATTCTCTAATAAGTCCTGATCTTCAAGGAAGAGAAGAAACAGTCACAAAGAAAACTGTTTACCTCCCTTGTATTAATCGTAAATTGATGGGAAAAGAAATCGAAATTATATTGGTTTTATTTGGGAAGAACGAAGAAAAAAAATAAGCGTAATCAATGAATGAGCGTGCAACAATCGAGAAGGCTAAACAAGAACAAACCGAGAAGAGAAGGAAAAAGAAAGAGAGAAGCGAAGAAAAAAAAAAAGAAAGGAATGGAAACATAAAGAGGAGCAGAAAAAGAAAGTACGACGTGGGACAAAACTGGACGATAAAAAATGATCTATAGAAAACGAAAAAGAAAGGAAAGAAGAAAATTATCGTGGCAGCAATATCATGCTGTGCCTTTTCTGAGATGGGCATGAGTCAAAACTAGAACGAAAGAAAATGAAAAAAAGAAAAATATAGATACAAAGGCACTGTGTATTAAGCTAACACTAAAATTAGCGGCAATATCCGCAAGATCTTTGACGCTGACACATGTCATCGTTTGATAAGCTATCCATGCTTTTGTAATTCTTCTTTAAGAATGAGGGTGAGCATTAGCTATTTTTTCAAATAACTAAAATATTTTGCTTTCCTTTCGATATTACAGTCGAGCTGTTTATTTTTTGGTCAAAAAGATCTATCATTCTGGAACTTCTCAATTTCCACACACTTTCTCATCTTTTTATTCTTAATCCAACACATAATTTTCTTGTAAAAGAATAAATCTCTCAGAACATTATCAAGAGTACTAGTAGAATGATATTCAGAAGATCGTTAAACAGCTCGAACCTGATGCATTCGTAAGACAACGCTACGGATCACTGATGAACAACTAAACAAAAAGGATTCTGCCATATATGCATCTTTCGTCCTGGAGCAGTTCAAATTTATGGATGCGTAATAATTATATCATTTATGTGTTTGGCATTGCTCTATAATTTCGTACGAACGACATTTATGTGAGCTGTACCAATCTTTGAAAGATGTTTGAAACTGATTAGAAAGAAAAAGGGGTGTGGATGTGAGCCTTCTCTTCATTTACAACCACACCCACTCACAGTCACATTCACATCCTTAATAACACTATTGTTGATGAATATTAGATTCATTTTAAAATAATTTAGCGGATTAAAAAATGACTATCTTTATAAATAGACCGAAAATAGAAAAAAATTCTTTTGAGTTCCGTAATAAACAGTCTATTTTGTTCATAATTGTATGCTTATTCTAATCATACCATTTGTTTGACACATATTGAAGAATGAAAAATGGTCTTACCTCTTTTTTATCACAACTAAATTCCTTAATAAACAAATAAAGCATCTCACCGAGTGGTGTGCAGTCACGAAAAAGGTTATAATTTGTTTGTTTGACTTCTACGAAAAACAAAATGTTCTTACCCTCATGGTTCCATGACTATTGAGATTATAGATAAAAATTGACGAGACTGCTATGTTAAGCATATTCTTCAATATCATTACAATCAGTGGAAAGCCTAGAATTTTTATGATAGGTAGGAGAGAGGTCGATCATGATCATAAAGCATGTTTTAAAGTTGATTAAAGCCTGTATCAGATCACTTTTAAGTATTTTTTGTTAGATACAGGTCAATAAAAATGTTTAGGAAGATGAGCGATTAATTCCAGTATCATCTTTCTAAATCTGTCATTGATTAGAATTCTACATAGACTAGAATATTATGGACTATTATCAGAATAGAAGCAAGAAGTACATACAATTTAATCAATTTTACAGTTTCATCGATTATTTATACAAGACAAAGTCGAAAAGACCTTTAGTTTACGATACTGTCAAAATACAATTGAGTCAAGCCAACGGGTAGTTTTATGGCTAGCGATTTTTTCGACATATTATTAGAAATAAATAATCTTTGATAATATTGTGTTTCATCCATGTAAATAATAATAAGGATAAAATGCTAATCACTCCAAATATCATGAATAGTCCACTTATCGCTTCAATTCCAATCGCAGTCGATGTTTCAGACAATGCAGGACAATTTCTTAATTCAAACCATTATTGTCTTAACTTTTCGATTGTACCTGATTCTCTTAATGATAAAATAACTACATCTAAATCTTGTGCATATATCCATTGCTGAGGAGTAATAATACCAAAAAGACCTTCACCAAAATCTTCTCCTACTAAAGTTAAGTTATAATATATATTGTTCGTGACATACTCACCCACACCAATATCTATAAAAGATGCATCAATAATACTTGCAAGTAGATTATCAAATGTTTCTTTGCGAGATTTCAAAGGATAATAATTTCGATTTCCATTAGAAACTTCTCTTAAATAATAATCTTCTCCAGCTGTACCAATACGAATACCAATAGGATTAAATGGTATTTTTCCACTTTTAATATCATCAATTCCAGAAATAACATCTTTTGATTTTGATATTGTTAAATCAGATGCTAAATTTGCAGTATATGTTGCTACTAATATCAAACTTAAGATATATAAACCACTAATTAATGAACGTCCAGCAGCTGTATTAACGTGAAAATCTATACCATATTCAACAATATTACCAAAGGAATACCATGTACTCATTGCAACTTGAGATAATAATGATCGATTTTGTAATGCTTCATTATTTTGTCTCTCTATGATGCAAAGCAAAATGCTAGCATAGACAAAAGTACCCAAAATTAACAACCAAAGATTGTGTGAAAATAGTTTTAAAAACGATAATATATCGATATTAACATGATGTGTTTTTCTCATAATAATACGTAATGAATTGTAATATATGGCATTAGAAAAGCTGGTTGATTCTCTTCGTAAAGCAGTAACAGTGACATCACCTACCATTATATCATAAATAGTGTTACTTACTGCTTGAACTAATTCATCATATGTTTAATTTGATGTTTCCAATTGAATATCTGAAATAAATCCAAGTCTCTTTTGTAAAAGTTCAATGAGATCTGGTACATAGCCGTACAATTGTGTTGTATTTTTTCCCGATGCATCTATGACATTTTCAACTATTGTAAATGGAGGTGATTCCATAACACCAATTCTTAAACGTACATCTTTAAGCATTGCTTGATCAGTAGGTTTTATTAATAAGTTACCTGGCCATATTATAACATTTTCTTCTGTAGGCATTCTCCAATAACTAGGTTCAGAATGTTCCAATATGGGCACAAAACTTAAACCATTCGAAGACAGTTGAGCATTTTTTATAGAATAATATGAATCCTTTATTTGATCTGTTATATGAACACTGAATTGTATAGAACTAGATACACCAAGAAATTCTGTTGCACTAACTGTATCTAATAACAACTTTAACTGAACGAGTCGATGATCAAAACAGAATGAAGATTCAACAAATAACAAGCATAAAATACTATTTGTTTTTGATGAACACAATTGTTGTAATGATTGAATTAATGACCATGTTGCATCAAATGCAAATAATCCGTAATGATTTATATTCATTGACCCAGGAAAAGATTTAGGTTCATACTGTTGCCAAATTCTATATGCTGCATTTAATAATGTTGTATTAATTGATTGACTCGCAGTTGAATCTATAAGCGGTTCAATCAGAAGCATTTCAATTAGGTTTTGATGATATATTTCATTGAAAGAATTTAAAGAAATCCTAGAGCTTAGTATCCATGTAAAATATGGACCAACTAAATTTTGATCGAGAGCATATTGCACAATCAAAGATGTATAAATTGATTCAGCCCATAACACAATAATTCGTGTTGCACTTTTAGTTAAAAGACGTTGTAAATCACCGCGAATATTAAATATATCAATATCAAATTCAATCATTCGTCTGACGATTAAACCACTACTATTAAAAGCTTCATTTTATAGTTTTAGCGCCATTAGATCCAAAAGCATCATTTTGATAAATTATTATACATGATGTCCACTTAAATCGATTGAATAGTTTTACTAGAGTTGATGCAGCTGCATTGTCCGAAGGAATTGTACGATAAAAGGTTGGATAAACATTTCGATTTGATAAATTAGGATCAGTTGCAGCATATGATATAACAGGTATACCAGTTTTTTCACCGAATGCAGCAATTAGATGAGCTTCTCGTAATAATGCTGGACCAACAATACCGACAACATTTGAAACAGATACTGCACGACATGTTTTTTCGAGAACATCTATTGTATTTCTAGTAGTTTTTTCTACTTGCCATCCTATTAATTCTCCTCCGATTGTCATATTATATTGATGAGAAAGCAGCACAGCTGCCTTAAACATAGTTGAAGAATGAGCGTACAAATTGTTAGTGTCAAATGCATTTTCGATATCTTTGAAGAGACCTAACAAACGAATGTTAGACGAGTTTGATGATGGCCAAGTTATTATTACATAATCTATGTTGAAGTGGCCAAGTATAAAGTATAACAACAAGCATCGAAAGTTACAGAATAATAATATCATTGTCTGATTATCCAACAAATATGTTGATCGAATTAGGTATCGGAAAAAAATAACGCATACTAAAACTAAAACACCAGAAAAAGCTAATATATAAGGTGATCATAATTCAGAAATCGTGAAAAGATTTTTGAAATATTTTTATACGAGACGACAGAGCGTGACAAGTTCTACAAGAATATCTGTATCAACAAAAAGAAAAACTTCGCTTTGTCTCTATAGAAGAAAATCGCTCAATTTTGAAATAAACTTAGTTCTTGCGATTGTTAGTTTTGATCTAGGAAATTTGAAAAGATGTTCACATAAGATATCAACACAACATCACTGAACACCAATAAGAGGGCCCTACAAAAAGAGTTCATTAGAACACATTGCATAATTATGTACTCTGCTTAGCTTCATCATTAATCTCATCATTTTGGATCGTTTTACTTGTCATAGTATTAAGAAAACAAACATGTTTTATTTTTTACTCTGCTGTACTGCAGCTACGAATTCCATTTGATCTTCAACAAATACAACACAACAGATAGTCAATCTTACTGCATTTTGACAGGTAGTTCGTTGTGTATGTTTCAGTTTCCTAAAGTAGATTTTTTCAAACAATCTTTCGAAAAATCTCAATTTTCAGATTTTGTCAAAAAATAAATGTTAGATTTGCATACAATAGTGAATGTAATAATTTTTTTCCATTCTCTGTAGCTGTAAAAATATTTCTAGTCCTTCACAACACATAGTTCACTGAAAAACTAATCCCTTATGGAATGAAACTTTCTATTATGATTTGAAACATCTTAGTGAGAATGAGGATTTTTTCGAATAGAGTGACGGAATAATGAAAAAAACTGCTCTTGTGTTTAGAGATTTTGAGCATCAGAAATTGAAAAATGAGAAAAAGAACTATGAAAACCGGATTTCGCATAATAAGCTGAGTAAAGAAAAACAAGATGTCATTAGACATTAGTCTTCATCGAAGTTTCGACAAAGGAAAATCACAGAAGAAATAAATTTAATAGAGCCCAAGGTTGACTAAAGATAAGATGTCGATGAAAAAACAAGTTCATAATAAAATCTATGTGCTTTGATTCAACTTGTTATTCTGATCCAGAATATCATATATATTTTCCTTATGTTTCAGTATTTACTGGCCTAAATCTCTAAACGTAAGGGTAGTTTTTCATAATTCAAAATATTTTTTACTGCATCAGATTTTAATAGTCCCAATAAATAATTAGTTTTTCAGTCAACAATATGTCGCGAAGAAGAAAAGTATTAGCATAGCTGTACAGAACGAAAAAAGTTATTATATTCACTGTTGTTTAAATAATTTACTCACTTGTGATGAAATCTGAAATTTGAGAAGTTGTTTGAAAAATCTGATTTTTGGATATTGGAGAAGCATTTTGTCGAGGTAACTCAATATGCTCTATTCAATTATACATAAACTAATACAAAAAAGCATAGGCAAAAATTATAAGTATCGCACCTCTCACAACAAATATCGAAAGAATTCTTTCTCCAATGTCAAGTTGTTTGACGGTTGACTCACTGAAACTGGAGTCATTATTTGCAGATAATGATACAATAGAACTACAACGATAGTGATTTCATCGTGATGCAAAACACTCATAAAAT
>CAJNSZ010001534.1:10851-25175 GCA_905329745.1 Rotaria sp. Silwood2 | reverse complement strand
TAATAAATAAATGATCCAATTTTGTTCGGATACATCGATTTAGACGGTCTATTATATGCTCCCGAACGTCTCACATTACTCAAGGTGAGTGATAAACTTGAGAGCGCTTTTGAACGATTGGGTTGATTTCTGATCATAAATATGATTTGTTTCGCTCATGCATGCATAGTATAATGTGAAAGTTCAGATAAATATCGTGCTTTTGTTTCTGAGTTTTTTGTGACGCATAAAAGCGTATTAGATGAAATAGGTAATTAACAGTGTACCATTTGTACATATTGTTATTCGAACATAGACATACACATTAACGATAAAAGTAAGAAAAAGAAAAGTAACTTAATAAATGAGTCATTAATAGAAATATCCCAAGAAATAATGACGAAAATGATCTTGGTTTTTTCCATCTATATCTGCACATGCTTATATATATACAGTAGTGCATATGATGAATAGAAAGAATGAATAGAAGAGTAAAAGTAATTCATCTAATGACACGATGCATGTTATGTATAACTAAGAATTTCACAGTCGATAGGAAAAAGAAATTACAAAGAACGAAGAAGAAAAACTGAAATACGTATTATCTAAAGACTGATTTTTTATAAACCTTTTCATGTATGTTTTATAATAGATTTCAATACATGTAATATTACTATTTTTCTTTTTCACTACACACTCTACTTATTCGTAGACTCATCAACTAAGATGTCACACTTTTCTGTTTAACATATATAATCGAAATCATTTTGATCATGTTTTCAGAGATCAATTCAGTGTCGTCCAATGTATCCATTTATAAGGAAAAATGAGACGCGCCTAATATTCAAAACAAAAACAAAACACTTGAAAAAAAATATATATAGGAAAAGATTCAATATTATTTCAATCATGGTATATTCAATGTTTTCATATACTTTAATTCGACCGTAGAGATAAGTGTTGACGATCACTATAAGACCAGAAAGGAAAATGATTTGATCAGTGAATGAATGGATAGAAGAGACATATCAAACTATACGGAATAATGAGATACACATGATATTCAAATAAGTTTACGTCAAATAAGAATACATCGATTAGAACTTAACTTTCTCCTAATCCACGTGCATCCGGAATTTACAGACACTTTTATTCTAAATGGAGATATCTGTATTATCGACTTGATATGAGAAAAAAGGGATAGTTTGAATAAGTTAGAAAGGTAGATACAAGCCATGATCTGAAGAATCTATTATTATTTACAAAACTGCTTTCAAGTAGATTTCAATTTATTTCATTTATCAATTATTTTAACTATAAAAGAGTTCATATCGAGTATTTAAAATAGCATAGAAACATTTCAAATACTATGAAGATACATTTGTTGTAAGAAAATCCTCAGTTTATAAAATTATTATAATGAATAACAATGTAATTTTGTCCTTTTTAGCGCCTAGAAGTTCACGTGCAATAGAATCTCATTGCATAAAGATTGTAGATTTTCTTTTTTCGAATCTTCCTATCATATTCAAAGAGTAACTCTGGTCAAAAGCAAACCACAAAGCTTGATAGAAGATATTCTGATCTTTAGAATCTTATAGACCATCCATTTTTAGATATTCAAAATTTGTTAATGATTTGTATGGATAATTTTAACACTTATCTTGAATACAGTAAGTTGCCAGACATAGATTTTCTTTATGAAGTTATTTTACAATTATATTAAAACAAATGACTTTGAATGTTTTGCAAGAAAAATTTTATTATTGATGAATTTCGAGACAATGACAATAATCAAAACAGAATGCCGCTTATTATTAATAATCCTAGAAATCGATCATTATCTAAAAAAAATACTTTTGTACATGTTTGAAATGTTTCTGTACCAATTAAAGGTAGTAGCTTTAACATTTGTTAATTAGCCTTAATGGTCAACATTAAAATTTCTATCAATACAAAAAATTCATTGAATTTAAAAATAACTTTATAAATGATGGCTGCGTCTGCAATTATTACTTTAGTTATACAAATAAATTCTTTGTATTTAAAAAATAAATAAAAATGAAATCTTTATATTCTTAAGATAAAAATAAAATACATTACAGAGAAATATCTTCTCTATCAACACTTAATCTTAAACTTTAAGCAGAAAGTTCATACGAAGTAATGCTGATAATAAAAAAGAAAATATTGATTAACACATTGTGTTGTTATAGGACATCTTTGGTTATATACTGATCATAGAAAAATTTGTTTCTTTATTCTTTATTTTTGCAAATAAAGAATCTATTTATGTTTTCTTTTTCTAAATCAACAAAAGTATATTAGCATTTATTTTATAAATATAAAGATTCTATTTACATTTATTATATAAAGTAAAATTAGATTAGCACCGCTAGTACCATCCACACAAAATACGCATACATGAAACTATGAAATGATATGAGACAATTATTAGTTGGAAAAAATACATGCAAAAGTGACGTATAAACAAAAATACGATTTTGAATTAGTCACTTCCTATAAATTGTATAAATACATTGTTTTCGAACATGACATATTGGTATTAGCAAATAAAAGGGATAAAAAAAGGTAGTGATTTTATGGATGAGTAATAGAAGAGATGCACAATAGTATAAATAGAAAGAAGAGACAAGTAAAATTAATAGACGTCGTTTATCAATCCATACTGAATCAGGTAGTATAAGATACTGAGAACATAAAATTCAACTGGATTTTTTTCTACTTGATTTATAAATAATTTCATATAGCCCCATAGTTTGCCTTTTGTATTACAGTTCTTTTTCAATCTAACTACTTATTTACTAGAAAGAAAACTGGAACAAAAAGTTGTGTAATGTTAGCAGCTGAGACTTTTTTCTATAGAAGTCGTATGCATTTTCAAAGAAAATGATGAATTTAAGCTTTTAATCAAAGCTTCATGAATCTTCTTCTCATTAAAAACTTTAGCAACGAAAATAACTAGTATTATACTTTCTAAAAATTTTCCTTTGAAAAGTCGATTAAGCTATAGTTTTGAAAGATAATCAAGATTATTGACTATGAGGCGATAAATATATGAATCAATGCAGAGGAATTGTTGTAGAAATGATGGATATATAAAACAGATTTATCGTTCATTTAAGGGAGTATATATAATAATAAGAAAACTAAATTAAGAAAATGAAAAGTAACAAGGGAAGTTCCCTCGTAGAAAAAAATATTTTTGATCGAAGTACAGAAATGATAACGTTTCTAAGTTTATTGACTAGGTGTGGATGTAGCTATGGGTGTTGGTGCAGGGAAGGATGTGTAGTTCTAGTGAAAACACTGAAAAACCGTGATCAGTGACACCGAACATGTACCACTGTGGTACCAATTACACTGACATTTGTGTCACTGATAAGTCAGTTTTACTGACATCGATTTCACCAAGAACACTAAAGAACTGTCGCAGTGTTTACTGGAATCCTGAATTTCTGCATATGTCAGAGCGCATATCTTTACCAATCTTAAAATTAATTTTTAATAGACTATAGCCAAATGAGAAAATACGAATGACACACTTGAAATATTTTCTAGTTTTGAAAAATTTCGGTGAACTTATCAATTAGATTAGTTTTGAAAATATTGTATTAAAATATTCAATTAGTATCTGAAAAGAAGAGGTAGTTTTCAAATAAATAACAGATGGATTCATTTGATGTCACATTTTTCTAGCGAGATCTATCTATTCAAACATAAGCGCAAAATATAATTTATGACAATGAGTCCATAGACTTCTTAGAATATACGGCTTCTATAACTTACAGTTTACTGTATAACATAAAGAAAAGTATAGCTTTATGCAAAGTGTGTTTCATTCTTATCTTCGTACATGAATCTATATAAGTTTATTAAGAAGAATAGCTTTTATTTGGAGCTAAGAGATAGTTATACCCGACGAAACAGAAGAAAGAAAGTGTACAATATTCTTTTCTCTTGTTCGACTGCTTAATATAACATATCCCATTAGACACTGGAAGTAGAAAGACGAAGGAGCTTGATATTTTTTTCTCTCTTCCAATTTTATAATCGGATACATCGAACGAGAGAACAAAAGTATGAAGTAGAATATGGTAAGCTTCGCTTAAGTATTGCAAGTTCATGATGGAAATGAATTACAAAGTAATTCAAGAAAATTAATTATAAAATAATTGATATTCTATTTATATGTTTCAACTAATTGACCAAGTACTACTAGGTAGCAGAGGGTATACCACTTACAACCAGGTACTGCTACCCTTCTTCGGTATTCTCATTTTATCATACAAACGGCATTTTGTGGATCAAGTAAGACCCACATGTAAGTGAGTTAGAAGAACGTGATTTTTTTTCTGTTTTGCGCTTGATACGGTGGATCAATGCTTGTATCATGATTTTTTAGGTTTGCACTCGTTAATATAGTTGTGATATGTAAAAATGAACATATTTTGAAAAACCGTTTTTGAAAGGAGATCATTATAAAATTACGGCTTTCAAATTTTATCGAATGAACAATGTATATAATTATAGATTGGATAGCGAATGTCATTATATATACAGTCACTCATACTAAAAGCCACAAAAATCTCGTTCTTGTGTATTTTTTATTGTTAAAAATCAATAAGAGAAAATAACATCAGTATGACACTAAAATTGTCTTCATTCTTCTTGTAAGTTCATGTGAATCAAGTTTCATGCTGTTAAATTATTTGTTCACATAATTGACAAATAAAACTAGTGAAGCTAGATGAATGAGATCTGCAGACATCGTTTTTGCAAATGTGGGTGTGGGTTCATCTTCGTCTTCGTGTTTCACCCACACCCACACCACTCTCACATCCTCTCTAGACAATAGAGGGCAAACGTAGTATGAATAAAAAATCATTTGTATAACATCAAAGACTTTTGTGCGAAATTCCATATGGCTCCTGTGAATCATCAGAAGACTAACGATTAGTGGAGAGATCGTTCCGAAAAGGGCAGATCTTTAAAAAGAAAAAAAACGAAAAACAACATCGTAGATCTCGCCGAACCCATAAAAACCGCAGAAGGGTTAACAACTTTGCATCATTTTGGAATTAATATTTTTTTTGAATTACTTTGTAATTCGTTTGCGTCGTCCAGTATAGTACCTGGTGGTTTCTGATTATCCCTTGTAGTACCCTCAAGTAACTGGTCAAGTAGTTATAACATATTACTAGAATTTGAATTATTTCATAATTCATTTTTTTTGAATTACAAAGTAATTCATTTCCGTCATCCAGTGGATCAATCCTAAAAGACAGATTATTGCGATGATGTGATCATACTCAATAGAAAATCGTTTTGAACTTCATGTCTTGCCTCCAGCTGTCATAGTGATCCGTTTAATTACTCTAAGCACTCAGAAGCTGTCGTTGTACCAGTGTTCCAGCGAATATCGATGTCGATGAGATCAATGCACCAAACTTCAATGTTGACTGATCTTCGGTACCTCAGTTAACATTGGAGCAGTTTTTCAGTGCTATCGATGAAATCAGTGTCAGTAGAACTGACGTATCGCTGACACTGATTTCAGTGTAGCCAGTGCTTCAGTGGTGCACTGAGTCTGTGTTGACAGTGATCGGTATATTGAAACTGTACATCTCTATTTGCAGGTGTCGGAGTGGCTGTTTGTGGCTACGACTGTAGCTATCCTCTTAAAATACCCGAATCCATCCACGGCTACATACACATTCTACATATCCGCACTCACACGCGCACGCACATATCCACATACCATTCTCACCCTCACTCGCCTTGTCAATTCCGTCCTATTCTTCTTCCATCTAAATCTCAAAATTCCATTCCAGAATTGGTCGCTTATCTTAGATCTTTATTTGTAACTGCAGAAGGTCTGCTAAGGGCGAGGATGTTATGGAATTCCAGAATAGAATGTAACTCCGATAATTCTAGAAATTGAAGAAACTCGATTTATTTCGAATAATGTGAGTCCGTTTGACGATTGGAAATTTGGGAATCGAATGGAGCTGATTTCGTGGACGGAATCGATTCTACAATGTACAATTTCGAGGAATAGGATGATGGCTTAGGACTGATATGTTTAAGTGGACTAAAGTGAATAAAGGCATTAATAGATTACGTATTATACAGGGTATCCAGCAAGTCATGATCACTAAAGATAGAGGTATGTTCACACTCCAAATTTATATGAGCGAGATTAGTAAGAACCTATGGTAAACATATTGTTTTCTTTTTCTATTTGTGAACAAGTAAAATTTTATTATTGAAATTAATAGTAGTATTTAACAAAGGTTCTCACTAAACTTGTCAGTATGGATTTAGAGTGTGAACATGCCTCTATCCTTGATAAAAAAATGAGCCTGTTTAGTCAAGGCATAACAGAGATATTCAATTTTTAGTGTGTCTGTTTCATAACGTACTGGACACTCTGTATGTCAAAATATAAAATTCTCTAGAAAAAAGTAGAACAGGATAACTTTTATTTCTTGTCGGCTTGTGCTTGTCTGATTGAAAGAAATTTTCCAAATGTTCACTCTTCTGATATTTTTCCTCATTGCTCTGTCTTTTTTGCACTATCTTTGAATTTGCCTATCGTGTTCGCATATACATTGCATCCATTGGAAAAATGAAGATAAATGTTTTACACGCGTCGGTTAGATCGAATTCGGCGTTAGAATTGATACTTTATGCTCGGTTTTCGTGAACACCTAGATAGTTTGTTGTCGACGTTTTCTTCTCACAATAGTTCGTATCAAATCAAAGATTTTCTGCATGCGTTTTTCCCGTTCGCCTCTCTATAATACACAACGATGAGTCATGATTAGTATGAAATGAACTTTTCTCGTTTTCACAATATTTATCCTCGAGAACTCGATAGGACTCTGCTTAAACCTTTCAATTTCAAGGTAATTATACAAGTAACGTAGTTGCTCTCTGGTTCATCGTCACTCAATAGCTCAATAGTTCATAAACACTACAAAAAATATCATTTCAGTCGTGATATATCAACTATTTATACGTTAATATTTTCCAGACTACAGTATTCATCATTGTAGAATTTAGTAGAATAGTAAATTTTGCTATTGGTGTGTTCATTTTGCAGTGATCAATAATTTATAAAATGATTTATTTTCAGAAAGCTTCTGCATAATGACTTACGCAGTATCGGCAACACATACTAAAGACTGTGAAAGTCTATTGTCAGCTGCAATATCGGCAATTATAGGTATCGACATACAGCCGTTCACTAAAAGTTTAGACTCGTCGTATAAAATTTCTCTATTTGATTATCATGATAAAATATACATAACAGGTGCAGTTGGTGACATATCATCAGCTGCAGGAGACCCAATAACACAGATGACAGGTGATGGGAAAAATATTTCTCCGTTCTCAGTTACACCAGATGGGATGTGGTTTTCAAAAAAAGTTCCACAAATTCTCAGTAAATCGATTCAGACAATTATAAAGTCATTAACTGGCAAGCTTATTAGGTTGAAAATGCTTCCAAATAAAGCTATGGATGAAGTCAAAACTGAATTACAAGACGTGGGAGACATACGTGTCGAACAGCAACATCTAATATTTACTGGAGAACAGTTAGAAGATGATAGAACATCAGCTTATTATAAAATACCCAAGGAATCCACAGTACATCTAGAGCTCCACTTGCGAAGTGAGCATCATGTAGCAATTCTAGATCCATCGACTATTGATCCAATTTACGATTATGATTTTACGAATATAAAAGATACAAACAACAAATTTACACGAGGTGGAAAAAAATATGTTCGTCCTTGTGGATGGAAACGGTATGCCATTAAAGTATCGGATAAATATGAAGACTTAAGATGGTTAGGTCAAATCAACGGTCCAGGTGAATGGCCTGTATCATATCATGGAACTGGTCAAAATGGAGCTAGTACTATTGCAATGGATGGTTTTTATTTATCAAAAGGGAAAAAGTTTGCATTTGGGCACGGAGTATATTCAACTCCAGATATAACTATAGCAACAAAATATGCTAAAAAGTTCTCGTTCAAAGATGAAAATTATCTAGTTCTATTACAAAATCGTGTTAATCCAACAACATTGGTGAAAATATCATCTGATAGAACTGGTGTAGGTGAATATTGGGTTAGTCCTAGTTACAAAGATATTCGTGCATATGGAATTTGCATTCGAAAATTATAAGTTTTATACAAACAGTTAAGAATAACTTAATACGATAATCATGATAAGTTTGCTATACTTGTGTATTTTTATTTTTATTCATTTCAAATAAACAGGAAGAAAATAGTTTTGTTTTGATAAATGTAACATGTCACTATCCTTCGTTAGGAAAAAGACACTGATCAGTTATAACTAAAGAACCTATGAGTTTTTGTGTCACAAAAGCAAAAAAAGCTTCACTAATTATCGAATACCGATGAGCTCAATTAAAAATCGTGCATAGTTTCTGTGAATCCTTAAAACACAGTTGCATGTGGATGGGTGTGGGTGTGGGTGTTTGTTACACCCACACCCACATGATTCTCTATCCTTGTAAGGTACTTGCCTCAAGGAAATGATGCTAGTGGGGAAAGAATCATTTTGAATATGTCTTCCTTCAGTTTGGCAATGGACGAGCACCGATCTTTCTATGTCTTTGACAAGGACAAACATAAAGTAAGACGATACAAAATTGGTTACACTGAAGGAACAATGGTCTCTGGTGGCAATGGAAAAAGAAATCGCCTGGATCAACTTTCCGAACTACACTACGTATTTGTCGATCGAGATCATTCAGTATATGTGTCAGATATTCACAATCAACGTGTAATGAAATGGGAAGAAGGTGCAAGACAAGGTATTGTGGTTGATGGCCAAGGAGAAGGAGAAAGTCTTACAGATTTGCCATCTCCTAAAGGAGTCGTTGTCGATTAATTGGGCACAATCTATGCCACTGATTGACAGAATCGTCGAATCGTGCGTTGACCAAAAAAAGCCGTACAAGGAAGTCTCATCGCAACTGGAACTCATGAATGAGCACAGTCCAATCAAGTCTCTAGTCCTGTAGGCTTACCGTTCGATCGAGCTGGTAATCTATATGCCGTTGAAAATGGAAACTTTTGAGTACAAAAATCTAATATCCAGTGAATTCAATCAGTATGATTTTTATTTCCCTCTTTTTCTCTTTCAAATAGATCGAGATTGAACGGAAAACAAAATGAAAGCTTTTTATTCTCGCACAGGCGCACACATGTGGCATGTTACCATGTTGAATGTGAGTGTGGGTGTTGTTCACACCTACTCACCTAAACAGTCAGACATGTCAGACACACACTCACATTCATCCTCACTGTAAACGTTTGGAATAGTATGATTTTCAAATAAACATATGCGGAAATTATCATCTTTTTGTATGAATGAAGGTTGAACTCGATGAGTTTTGATCATTGACCAGCTATCAACGTCACAATGGAATATGTTTTATATTGAAATGGGCGCTAATTTATTGTCATTGTTGATATCAGCACGCTGTCTCTGTTCATTATTTAATGATTGTATTGGTGTCTGATATTGTTCAACAATACCAGCATTGATAACAATAATTTGATCACTATCCATAATTGTATTTAAACGATGTGCAATTGTTAATACAGTTTGATTAATAAATTTTTCACGCAGAATTTTTTGAATTAATTCATCAGTCTTAGTATCAATATGTGCTGTTGCTTCATCAATAAGTAAAATTTTACTCTGTTTTAGAATTGCCCGTGCTATGCATATCAATTGACATTCTCCAACGCTAAAATTGGTTCCATATTCTGCTATTTGTATATTTAATTTATCTTTTAAATTGCTAATTTTTGTTTTCAATTGAACAGATTCTAATACATTCCATAGTTGTTCATCAGTATAACAATTGAATGGATCCAGATTATATCGAAGTGTATTACTGAATAATATGGGAGACTGTGGAATAATATTTAAAATTGACCTTAAGTCATTTAAACTAATTGTACTTATATCAATTCCATCAATTAAAATTTTTCCCTCTGTTACTGATTTATCAGTTAATCGAAACAGTGCTTGGAAAATCGATGATTTACCAGCTCCTGTACGTCCCATAATACCGATTTTATTTTTTGGAGCAATTGTTAAATTTATACCTTTTAAAACAGGTTCAAGTTCTAGACTATATCTTAATTTATAATTTTGAAATTCAATTTTTCCCTCTAATGGCCAATTAATTGGTGGTTCAGATTGTCCTTTATAAAATTCTGATTCTGCAGCAATACGAGAATATTCATCAATTCTTTCAGCACTAGTCATATAGTTTTCAGTTTCAGCTGATTGTCGTACTCCCCATTGAAAAAGAGCAGTTAAACTTATACAATATGATAGACCTAATGCTACAGATGATGAATCCATATTTGTACGTAAAGTAATAGATAAAATTGCTGTTAAAAATGTTAAGCAACAAGTCAATAGATCTAATCTTAATCCAAACCATCTACCTGAACAATGGAATATAAAAAATGCACGCAAATTTGCATTAACTTTATTGATAAATAAATTTACGAAATCATTTTCCATATTAAACGCTCTGATTGTAATTAATCCACTTAATGATGAAGAAAATAATGCGTATATAGGACTTCTTGTTATACTTTCTAATTGTTTAAGATGCCTACTCGTTCTCAAATAAAATCGTCTTAACCATAAAAGTATTGGAATAATAGGTATTAATATTAATAAAACCCATGGATTTCCCATACCAATAATAACAATACTACCTAATACCATTATTAATGATTGAATTGTATCAAAAAATGTTGTTGGTAATAATTCATCAATAACTTGTTGATCTTTGCTAAATCTATTTAATATACGACCAATTGGATTAGATTCATAAAATCTTAGTGTACTGTATAAAACACCTTGAAGCATTTTGTTATGCAATACAGATGCGCCAGATAATATCAAATGAAAAAAATAATCAGCACGAATCAATGCAATGATCATTGTACCGACTACTAATCCTAAATATACATATGGATAATGCTTTTTACGTTGCTCTATTTCCAATTTTGATGACCATAAACTTAACCATTTATTCGTTGCATCATAAACAATTTCGCCCAATAACATTAAAAATATTAATAGAAATAATCCAATCCAACCATTGCTTGAAATAAATAGTTTCAACAAAATATTGATACTAACTGTTCCACCAACAGATGTTTCTTCATCGACAATACTCATTTCATCTATACTTTTGGATTGATTAGTAGAAACATACACATTAACATCATTTTGTTGCTTAATTTCTCTTATTTCATGGGCATGGTATTGTTGATTTTCATAGGATTCTTTTATTTTATCTATTGTTAATAAGTTATTAAATGATCCTTGCTTTTCTATTTTACCATGATCTAATAGAATACAATGATCAAATTCCGGTAAAAATTGCATTTGATGTGTGACTAACAATCGTGTT
This sequence comes from Rotaria sp. Silwood2, assembly GCA_905329745.1. Taxonomy (NCBI): domain Eukaryota; kingdom Metazoa; phylum Rotifera; class Eurotatoria; order Philodinida; family Philodinidae; genus Rotaria; species Rotaria sp. Silwood2. Next base: position 13,684 of record CAJNSZ010001534.1, on the reverse strand, counting down.
TTTTTATTTAAAATTCCTTCATTACCAATACATTCTTTAAAAATTTTTCTGGCAACAATAGGATCAACTGCTGCTAGTGGATCATCAAATAAATAAATATCAGCTTCAGTGTATAAAGCTCGTGCAAGCGATAGACGAGCTTTTTGTCCTCCACTCAAATTTACACCTTTTTCACTAATTACTGTTGAATCACCAGCCGTAAATGACCGTAAATCAGCAATTAACTGGCATGATTTTAACACTCGTTCATATTTCTCTTGATCAAAGACTTTACAAAATAATATATTTTCACGTATTGTACCAGCAAACATCCATGGAGTTTGAGATACATATGCTATTTTACCACATACTTTACTATTACCATTAAGAAGAGACATTTCACCGAGTATAGCTGCCAAAAGAGATGATTTAGATGATCCAGTTGGTCCTATAATACCAACTAATGAACCACTATTTACATTCAAATCAATGTTGATTAGTTCAGCTGATTGAGTGGAATTCCATGTAAATGAAGCTCTATCCATCATTATACTGCCTGGTATATAATGATGGTCGTTGTTAGAACATTCTCGGAATGTTTTTGTACGAATCTGTTTAGATAAATTCAAGAATTGATTGATGGATCTAGAAGCTATTATACTTTCACTTAATTTCTCAATACCATAAGGTAATAGATCTGTTAAAGGATATCGTATTATACTGAATAACGATAAAACTGTGAATATATTTGTAGGAGATAATGTTTGATCCATCAACCAGCTTCCTCCAAACGTGGCTAATGAAATCAATGATAATGATAAAAAGAAGATACCCATATTAATAGCTCTAATTCGACTTGCTTTTCGGATACTTCTATATTCATTTTTTCTTGCATTATAAATTACAGCTTCCAATGCTTCTTCCCATCTATACATTTTAACTATTTGACAACCAACCAAGATTTCATTGATAACTTTAATACGTTGATCGCTCCATTGAACAGTATTTTTTCTATACGCTCCAAATTTTTTGCTAAATAACAATTGTAATGGTACTAAAAGTAACAATACACCGTAACCAAATAAGGTCGGAATACCAATTTCATTCCAAATTAAACCAAACACAATGAATGCTTCCAAAGGTGCTGCCCATATATGATGAATACTAAGGCTTAATTCTTCAAATTTACTTACATCGTTTGAAATTAAATTTATAACTTGACCTGTTGTCGTTTTCATAATTGCTCTTGCTGGTAATGATAATAGTTTCTTATAAATAATAGATGAAAGTGCAATGCGTGTATGAGTACCAACTCGTATAGTACGAAAAAAAAATTGTTGATGAATAATTGCTTGAATCATTGTCGACAGACCTAGTCCAATAGCATATAAATAACCAGTGTATGAAGCTACACTGGGGTCATTTATACTACGAACGATGTATTTTAAGAACAATGGTTGAGCTATTTGAGTAGCAATATATGGAAATAAAATTAGACCAGCTATAAGACACTCTTTCCAAAATGTTTTCGCAATTAACTTCCATATATTAATGTATTCATATTTATTTTCGTTTTGTTCCCATACTGTTTCAAGTTTCTTCAATAACTGACCACATTCATCATTGGATGATAATTCAAATAAATCATTTTCAGTTAGTTGACGTTTATAACCAATATTTAAAATTGGATTTAACCACGACCAAAATGCAACATGAATCCATCGTATCCATGATGACTCAGCCCAATCTAAACCAGACACATTTCGATGGCTAGAAAATATTGGAATAGAAGTTGCATTTCTATTTGATACTCTTGCTGTTGGTATGTTACTATTATCAGTCATATTCTTTTATGATGAAAGATAAGAATAGTATATAGAGTTTATCAATTATAACAATATTAATAATTAAAATATACAATGTGAGCCACGAGATGTTTCTACAATTGAGAAAGGAAAAGCAAAAGAAAAATGTATTTATAGCTTTGTTTATTAGAACACTTCGAAAAACATTAATGAAAATTTCGATTAGTCCTGTAAAATTATTTGAGCGAATGCTTGAAGTTGATTGAGTAACTGTTAAAATTGAAAAGAAACATTATAATTATTAAGAATTTTTCCAAAAAGTGTTTGACATAGTTGCTTACAGATATATTTGCAAGTTTAAAAACTTATTTCGAATTCTTACACAAAGAAATAGTTCTATCAGTAGAAATTTTGATTCACTAGAGTAATTTCCAATCATTAGTGGGATAACATAACAAGATAGGAGTAACACAATCTACATATAATTTTATTGAAATTACAAATATTTTATGATTTAATGGATTGTTCACAAAGTCATTTGCCTACTTCGCGTAATAAGTGGTATTCCATCGATCATATTAATCAAAAAGAGAAGCTATAAGCATATTCACATTCTCACATAACATGCTCAAATCTGAAATTCCAGCCTTGCTATATCTACAAGTCATCCAACTGACTTTGAAGTAAAATGGAATGCTTCTTATTCGTTTAATTTTATACATTTAATGAAAAAAATGTTAGATACATCACCCATGACCACTGCAAATTAATCCTTAACTTTATATCCAGCTTTCGAAAGCATGATTGCTTACAATCTTCTCGTGTGATCTCTACTAGAGTTTGACAGCATTAATAGCAGTATTCTAAACTTCTAACGAATCATTCATAAGTCACAATACTTGAATCTGTCGCGCCTCCATATCAGCAAGTGTCAAGTTTATTATATGATCTGCAGCCTTTTCGTAATGTAAAACAAAAGCATGTTTTCCTCTGTATGTACAGGAAACAAATGAGCAATATCATGATCATTGAAATGTTCAAACATATGT
>CAJNSZ010001534.1:0-10807 GCA_905329745.1 Rotaria sp. Silwood2 | reverse complement strand
AACATGTGCTGTTGCTTCATCGATAAGTAAAATCTTACTCGGCTTGAGAATTGCTCTGGCAATGCACATCAACTGACATTCACCAACGCTAAAATTACTTCCATATTCTGCTATTGGTGTGTTCAATTGATCTTTTAAACTGAGAATCTTGGTTTTTAATTGAACTGCTTCTAATGCGTCCCAAACTTGTCTATCCGTATAATGATGAAATGGATCTAAGTTATATCGAAGTGTATTACTAAATAAGACGGGTGATTGAGGAATGATATTTAAATTGGACCGTAAATGATTCAAACTAATTTTACTAATATCGATTCCATCAATCAGTATTTGACCATTCGTTGTAGCTTTATCAGTTAATCGAAGGAGTGCTTGAAAAATAGACGATTTTCCAGCACCTGTACGTCCAATAATACCAATTTTACTACGCGGTTCTATTCGTAAACTGATACCTTTCAATACTGGTTCGAGTTCTGGACGATAACGTAATTGAAAATCATTGAATTCAATTCTACCTTCCGTTGGCCAGTTCGATGGTGGTACGAATTCTTCTTGATAAAAACCTGGTTCTGGTGGTGTGTGAGAGTATTCATCGATTCTCTCAGCACTGATCATATAGTTTTCAGTTTCAGCTGATTGACGCACTCCCCATTGAAAGAGTTCCGACAGATTGATAACGTACACTAAACCCAATGCAATTGCTGAAGGATCGAGATTCTGACGTAAGATAACAGATAAAATGGCAGTCAGAAATGTTAAACAACAAGTCAACAAGTCTAATCGTAAACCGAACCATCGACTGGAACAAATGAATATGAATACTGCACGCGTATTGGTATTAATTTTGTCCATAAATGAATTGAGAAAGTCATCTTGTACTTTGAATGCTCGAATCGTCATCAGTCCACTCAGTGATGACGAGAACAACGCATAGATAGGACTTCGACTAACACTATCCAATCGTTTCACTTCTCGACTTATTCTCAGATAAGTTCTTCTCAACCAAAGAAATGTTGGAATAAGGATGATCAAGATGAACAACACCCAAGGATTTGTCATTCCAATAATCACCATACTACCTAACACCATGATCAGTGATTGCATAGCATCTAAAAATGTCACTGGTAATAATTCATCGAGAACTTGTTGATCTTTACTAAATCGATTTAAGACACGACCAACTGGATTACTCTCATAAAATCGCAATGAACTGTATAGAACACCTTTGAACATGCTATTATGAAATGCAGATGCGCCGCGTAATATAACATGGAAAAAATAATCAGCACGAATGATGGCAATGAGACATGTGCCAATAACTAGTCCCAAGTATGTGTATGGATATTGACTTTGACGTTGCTCGTCTTCCAATTTTGACGACCAAATACTTAGCCATTTATTCGTGGCATCGTAGAGACCTTGACCGGACAGCATTAAAACAAGTAATAATATCAATCCGAGCCGACCGTAACTAGAAGTGAATAGTTTTAGCCAAATATAGCCACTCACCCTTCCACTCACGGATGTTTCCTCGGCGACAATACTATTTTTATCGAGAGTTTCTATTCGTTTCGTAGGATTCTGATCGTTTCGTTGATTGGTGTTTCCTGTTTCGTTGGTATGTTTTTGTTCGTTTTCATAGGATTGTTTCACCGTATCGATTGTTAATAATTCATCAAATAAACCTTGTTTTTCTATTCGACCATGATCGAATAGGATACAATGATCGAATTCTGGTAAAAATCCTATATGGTGTGTGACTAACAAACGTGTTTTACCATTGAGAATACCTTCATTACTAATACATTGGTGAAAAATTTTCTGAGCAACTGTTGGATCCACGGCTGCTAGAGGATCATCAAATAAATAAATATCAGCATCGGTATATAAAGCTCGAGCCAATGAAACACGTGCTTTTTGTCCGCCACTTAAATTGACTCCTTTTTCTCCGATGATTGTTGCATCACCTGCTGAAAATGTTTGTAAATCTGGTACTAAACAACATACGTGTAAGACACGTTCATATTTTTCTTTTTCGAAAGGTTTACAAAATAAGATGTTATCACGAATGGTACCAGCAAATATCCATGGAGTTTGGGATACATAGGCGATTTGACCATAGATCTTACTAGAACCTTGAACTAGGGACATTTCACCGAGTAGTGCTGTTATAAGAGAGGATTTACCAGAACCGTTTGCTCCTATAATACCAACCAATGAACCACCATTGACATCGAGATCAATGTTCGTTAACTGAGCTGATTGAGTAGAATCCCATGTAAATGAAGCCTGGTTCATAACGATACTACCTGGTTGACGACGATGATAATCTCGTGGCTGCTCTTGTGATGTATTCACCCGAATCTGCTCGAATAAATTCATAAATTGATCGATGCGTCTGGACGCAATGAGACATTCACTAATGGTCTCGATAGCATAAGGAAAGCCAATCGTCAATGGATCTCTCATAATACCAAAAAAAGATAAAATGGTAAATATATTCGCATTCGATAATCGTTGACCCATTAACCAACTTCCACCAAAAGTAACCAATGAAACTAATGATAACGATAGGAAATGTATGGCCATATTAATCGCTCGAATTCGATTTGCTTTTCGAATGCTTCCAAATTCTCTTGTTCTCAAATTTTGAATAACATTCTCGAATGCTTCTTCCCATTGATACATTTTCACAATTTGACCACCGACTAAGATCTCATTGATCATCTTTACACGCTCATCCGACCACTGCATTGTATTCTTCCGATACATTTGAAATTTCCTACTGAAAAACAATTGTAATGGTATTTGTAGTAAAAATATCGCATAACCGAACAAAGTCGCCAGACCGATCTCATTCCAGATTAAACCAAAAATAACCAATGCTTGTAAGGGTCCTGCCCAGAGATGATGAATATACGTGCATAGAATATCAAATTTACTAACATCATTGGATATTAAATTAACCAATTGACCTGTTGTTGTTGTTTCACGAATAGCACCCGTTGGTAATGATAATAATCGTTTATAAATCAGAGTTGACAGTGAAATACGTATATGCATTCCGATTCGTGTTGTACGAAAGAAATATTGATGATGTAACAGTACGAGAATAGTTTTCACAAGTCCTAAACCAATGGCATATAAATAACTGACGTAAGAAGGTGCGTTAATATCCGTGATAGTCAGAACGATCCGTTTTAAAAGTAATGGTTGAGCAATTTTTGCAGCAAAATACGGAAATAGAATGAGACCTGTTCTGAAACTTTCTTTCCAAAAGGTTTTTGCAACGATTTTCCATGTATTCATGTGGTCATATGTTGCCCAGACTGTTTCGAGTTTGTTCAATAATCGACTGCATTCATCATTTGGTGATAAATCGAATAAATCATTATCTGTTAATTTATGTTTCGAACCCATATTTAACAAAGGATTTAACCACCACCAAAATGCCACATAAATCCATCGTAGATACGATGATTCAGCCCAATCTAATCTGCACGGCTTTCGTGGACTAGAGGAGATTGTTACAAAGAAATCCTTGGTATTCATTGTCGTTGTCGGATTCTCTGACATCAGTAGATTATTGTTATTCATATGTTTTTGTTTCTTAGCCATTAAGGATAATGTCAACACTATGGATTATAGTGTTGAGAGTGACTGATAAATATCTAGCAAGAAAATCTGTTCTATTGAAGAAAAAGAACCTATATATATATATATATATATAAACAGAGTTCGATTGACTACGAGCTACTAATACTTATACTAGTGACTTTTCTCTGACAAGTAAAATTTGAAAAGATAAGATAAGACATTTCGAAGAAGAATAAGAACAATTGATATGATAGAGAATTTCATAATGGAAATGAGTCACAAAAGAATTTCGAAGATTTTATATTCTATAGGACAAGAATCATTTGTGCGAACGAAGAGAATATAATACATTCTGTCAAATGGTTGATTTTCGATCGAATACAGTTCAATGAACACAAAGAATCAAGTGCAACATCATATTGAATAATCATATTTCAACTTGAAGAGATTTTTATTAATAAAATAAGTGTATAAAAAAAACACATATTTCAAATTTGTCCTCTACCTCCATCGATAAAAAGTTCGATACCTGTCACATAACTGCTATCATCCGAAGCAAGAAAAACTGCAGCTTTAGAAATTTCATCGACACTAGCAATTCGATTCATTGGCACAGTACCGATGAGATCATTGAGAAAAGTTGGCTTGACCACACCACTATTAGCTGCACTTTTTAACATGGTTGTCTCGACTGATCCAGGACTCAATGTATTGACTCGAATCTTGCGTACTTTTAAGTCGACACTCCAACATCGAGCAAACGAACGAATAGATGCCTTCGATGCACTGTAAATACTCGCTGCTGGATGACCTTTGACAGAAGAGACAGATCCCATGAGAATGATGGAGCCACCATCGACTAATAGTGGCAAAGCTTTCTGTGCGGTAAATAAGACGCCTTTCACATTGATGTTGAACGTGTTCTCAAATTGTTCTTCGGTAATTGAACCGAGCGGCGCGAGTAGACTAATACCTGCATTAGCAACAACAATGTCCAGACGACCTTTGTCTTTCTGAATGACAGCAAACAGATTGTCGAGATCGTCCATATTTGACACATCACCTTGCACTGCTGTGATATTAGCACTACCGATCTTTTTCATGGCTTCATCAAGCATTTGTTGTCGACGACCAGTAATAAACACATGTTCGGCACCTTCAGCGATGAATTGTTGTGCAATGGCGTAACCAATACCCTCGGAACCACCAGTAACAAGAGCGATTTTTCCATCAAGTTTACCCATATTTTTTGTTGTGCTAGTGATGTTTATTGTTGATTGTTTTTTGAGTTTCCTTTGCAAAATGACGAGTTTACATCCATAAATAAGACGCGTCTATGATATCATACATGCAGAAATGAATTATTTTCGGTGAATTTGTTTTTTCGTCAGTGATGAAAATTGCCGATTCTGTGTCAACTAATGAAGTCATAGTCCAAAACTAGGATGTGAGCGTGGGTAAATATCAGTAAGAAATCTACACCCACACCCACACTCTCATTTTCGTACAAGTATTTCATTATGAACTAATGATTTAAAATGAAATATCAATATACAAAATTAATCATATTTGACCATATTGGAATCGGCGAATATTGTCGCCCATGGGAAACAAGTTCGGCGAATATGGAATTTATCAATATAACGATGATTGCATGCGTCTCATGAGTGACGTGATAAGATTACATAGTAGTTTCTGACTTATGCAAAGAGAAAGAATATGCATACTACATCATCGATGACTTTCTCTTCCTAATCTGCAATCTTTGTTTTTTTCTGTTCTGCCAGCGTACTTTTCTTAATGCAAAAACGCTGATGAGTCATACAAAGTATCATACATTTCGGCGTTGCTTCAACGTCTCAACAGAGTAGATGTGGGTTTTAAAAGAACAATTTTCATTCCAAATAAACTTTCTGAACATAGAATTTTCTATCTGAATAAATGTTCACATTTGAGTCAGTAAAACTTATTTTGATTGGCCATACGGGAACACTGACATAAACTGAATAAAGAATGCACCTTTTAAATCTTGTTGAACTGCAGGTTCGATGGAATTTTTTTCAATGGAGACTTCCTGAATTTCACTATTTAGAAATCGATTCGAATCTATGATTGGCAGAGAGTGAAATTCTACTTTGTCTCAATCATATGGTACTTCTATTGCGAACCAACGGGATATTCTAGTGAATGTAAGACTGAGGAAATCTCAAAAACAAAATATCATGTATTTTTGGTTTCTTCATATAATATTATTAGATATAATAAAACGATAAACTTCAAAACACCAGAGAGAAACGATTGATTTAAATCAAGTTAAATTCGTAGGAAAGCCTTCATCAATAATGAGAAAGCCATCGGTTGTTGACTGTCAATAAAATAAGAAGCAGAAGTTTATGCCATTTTTTTGCTGAGAACTTTCTCCGTCTTTCTTAACCAACGAACACTATGCTAACATTAATTTCGATACATATTCGAACGAACCACGAAGTTGATCTCTGCAAACAATGTCTTATGTTCACCTACACTGTAAAAAAAATCGATTTAACAATATACCGCTGGGCTCAAAAAACTGTTTAAAAACCTCTCGAAGGGTTTATGGCGATGTAATATACCTCGCAATGGTTTATGAACTCCAGGGTTTATGGCGGTGAGAGTATAGGGAAATAGAAAGGATATATGACGCATAATTAGGGGTTTATTATTCAAAATTTACAGCAAAACGATTTATTATTCCACTCATTTGAACACGTCATTGTACCTGAGAGTGTGGGTGTGGGTGTGTGGGGTGTGGGTGTGGTATGGGTGTGGGTGTGGGGTGTGGGTGTGGGTGTGGGTGTGGGGTGTGGGTGTGGGTGTGGGGTGTGGGTGTAGGTGTGGATTATCTCTTGACCCACACCCACACCCACACCCNGAATTTGTGTCTCTGGAACGCGTTGCCTATCGACCGAAATGCGTTCGACATCATTTTACTTCGGAAACGCTTCGAAACGCAATCTCTGAAAAACGCGTTTCAGATCGTTTCAAAAAACGACAGCAGCAAAACGCATTCTATCGAAGTAAGAATGCTGTGAAACGCGTCCTGTATTGAAAAAACGTTGCGAAACGCATGCTGCAATCTCAGAAACGCGTTACGCAGTCCGTTTCCTTGAATATTTTACTCCATGGGATGCACATGGTAATGATGATCATGAAGTTTTTCAACCGATTTTGAGAAAACGAAATATAAAAGTATATCATATTTGTCGAAAACAAGGCTTAGCAAAAATTTAAACAGATTTTTAAATTTAAAAGTACTATTTACTGTACTGTAAGTTGGATCATATGAACTTCATGCTACCTATTTTCTAAAATACCTGGATTTGTGTTCAATCATAGAGATTAAAAATAATACTTTATTTTCTACTCTTCTTGGAGACAAGAAAAGCATGTCATATACTACTTTGTGCACTAAAATGAAATGATTCGCATGTACAAAAAGTAGGCTTGTCTCCTTTTGCTTTGCATTGATTGAAATATATCCGGTAATAGATATTTAGTACGAGTCCTCATGATATGACAAACTATCTAATTTAAAAAATAGTTTTGAAGGTAAAATCCTATTCTTAACTATTTACGTAATTGTGTTGCCATGAAATAGTCGCTGAATTGCGATTAACCGCAGGTTTTTCTAATATGACAATTAGTCATTTCAGACTGAGTCAATTTTCACGACATGGGTTATTTTCAAGAATAGAAAAGATGTATATAGATTATAATTATTATGAATGACATGGATTTTGTCAGTATTGATAATTAAATCAGTTTTATAAAAGACTTGATTAAAATGTTATTGGCATTATGTTTCAATCGATCGTGATATATTTCAGAGATATTTATCACGACGGAAAATCTGCCGCTGCCACAGTCAACTATAAAAAAACGTTTATGCCTGCTGCGATGATATTGAAAAAAAAATGTTTCAAATTGCAGTGCTGTGATTCTATTCAATTAGAACTATTGTTACTAATCCATGGAATTCATCGAATCTCAGAATCAGATTGCTGTTTTTCTTGACCGATAGTTAAGATTCTTGCGTGATAAAACAGATGTTGACTTTCTGGCAAGACCAATTTAGACAGAATCTTAGTTGATGAGACAAAAAGTATCTTATCAGTAAGATTCATATGCTTCTTCTTGATTTTTTTTTGTTTTCTTATAGACTTGCCTAATTCTTGTGATCTAATTTTAGCCTTTATTATCTATCAACAAGACTATTTGCTTTTGTGCTGCTCGATTTTATGTTTAGATTTTAACAAAAAAGACAGTAAATAAAATAACTGAAAAAAAGATTACATAGAATTTTTTATGTGTTTCCAATAAAAATGCATATATGTTATTATGATTCTTTTTCCAGAAAATTTTAAATCTCGTTACTAACAATGGTCTCATAGAAGGACTGAGGGAATTGAGTTCCCCCTCACCGAAGATCCTGGCGCTGCCGCTAAGGTTACCAAATATTTTTTTTATCCGACATGTTCCCTTATCTGATATTGATATGCAAAATTCATACATTGTTTGAGATGAATATCATTTATTCATGAAATTGAACACAATAATAATTACTATCTATTTCAAAATGGTACAAAGATATAGTAACGAACGTTACGAAAAACTAATCCTTTTTCTTCCACCTTTATTTTTCTTCGTACAGCAAAATATTATTCACAGCCGCGACGTGGAAAAAACCAAGTATAAGATGGTGTGTCACGCATATGTGCAGACAAGGTAGACGAAGGAACGATTGAAGAAAATGATAAAATGTATCATTCGATTCGTCTACCTATAAACGAAAAAGATTTATCATATAATTGCACGTGATTTGCAGCGATTATCAAACGAATATCATTTTAGCTGATCAAATAAGCAATTCGATTGCATAATAACATAGAAGAAATGTCTTCTTTATCATTGACTCAACCACTTTATGCAGATCCTATTGTAGTTTTATCTTCTCCGGATATTAATCCTCCAGTTAATACGGTTATAAATCCAGTTTTGCCCCAAACTCGACTGCATCATGTTTGTCAATGTTTTATCAAATTTCTTTGCCATTTACTTCCATCATTTATAATTGTTGTTTTGATGATATTTGCTACGTATCAATTGTTCTGTCCTGTTACAATTGTTTACTTTCTGATTTAAATCTTCGCTGGATAATTGCTTCCTTGTTGATGAATACTTTATTCGTTTTGGGTATATTGATCTGCATCGTCATCAAGTTGAAAAAAAAAATCCACTTTTCTATGGTCATGTCCTATGTATAGCCGGAAGCTATCTAATGGTTGTATTGCTGTGTATTCCACCAGCCATATTCGATGCGGTCCAAATTCGAAGAAAATTACAGAATGCAACAGCCGTAGCTTTGTTGTCTTGTTCTGAGAGTCAGTATCGACAAGTATTCGGCACCATTATCGCTCAGTTGTTGTATCCTGTCTTCTTTCTAATTCTTCTTTGCTGTTTGTGGTCTCGTAAGGATCAGACTGTTTCCGAATCCACTGATAAAATGATGCTTAGATGTGATCGATTCATCTATGGAATTGTGAATCGATGGGGATATTGTAAAGCTACCATCTGCAGACGACACGTGGAAGAGACTACTGTGGAGCATGCATAATCATCAATCAACAACGACTACCAGGTTGACTGTCATTTCTTTATGAAGAAAACTGCTTGTATATATATATCTATTCATATATTTTAATTCCGATCAAGAGAAATTTTTTTTTAATTATTTATCGAATTTATAATATTATAAAAAGTTCATCTAAGACTCGAAAATGTACTATTACTTATTGAATTTATCCAAAAATGCTGATACTTATCATATACTAACTATTAGAGAAACTACAGTTGACTTCCTATTTTGTATTAACATTTCTCGAAAAAAATTCAAAAAATTCATTTTCTTCATTGCTTATGCTTAGCAGAGAATACAAAGATATTTTTCAAATATTTTGTGTAAGTTTTTTGCTAAGAAATATGTTATTGAAAAACAATCTAGGATGAAAAGCTGTAGGGTCCAGTCTAGTGGATGTTTTGTAATATCTATTTCATTTTTCTCGTCAACCATTTTTCTTTAAAGCAAATTAGTTGTTTATAAGTTGTTGAGTATTATTTATTGAGTCAATATCTTATTAATTTGAAAATACGTCCTCCACTAAGAGTCTATAGCTATTCTCTTGGTCATTATCATTTACAATCAGTGATACGCTTCGACAAGCAATGGCTATAAGATCAGTATTTTGTAGTGAATTGAATATCTTTTTGAAAGGAATAATATTTAGCAAAAAAATAATACTAAAAACATGGTGAAAAAATACAAAGCTTGCAAATCTAAGAATTCCTCATTTTTCAAGATCATATCTTACTTTTTGTTTTTTTTTGAAAAGATACGATCTTATTACATCACGTCATTAAGTATGTATATAAATGTCGTACGAAACTAAAAATAGGTTGGTTTCTACCGTTTTAAGTGACTCACTTGTCTCTCCTTTCTACAAAAAAATAATTTTTTCTCCTTTATTCACTTTGGCTAACCTATACGTGCACATGTGAAATAACAAGATGGCTAACACATGTTTGGATGCTGTGCCGGTCGAGTTATTTTATCAAATATTTTCTCACCTTTCGGGTTGTCATATATTACGAGCATTTTATTCAATAAATAATTATTTGAATGATATTCTCCTTAGTTATAATGACTATGTTTTGGATTTATCTTCATCGGATATATCAAAAAATGAAATAGATCTTGTTTGTTCATTGCTACGATCAGAACAAATTGTTGGATTGAAATTTGGTAAAACTAATTTTAATTTGGTCAATCGATTTCTATCGAGTTTTTCGAATAGACAACCATTTACTCGTCTTCGTTCACTTTGGATTGATGATACAATCATAGTTGATCAATTATTTATGTCAAGATTGACATCAATAATAAACTATAATGACGTCATTTCAATTCGTTTCGATCGTATTCATCACAGTGATCTTTATACAATATCAAGTTACTCGTTTGACTCTCTTTCACATCTTGTTACAACTTCAAGCAACCAGTTTCGTCAATTATCTAAAGAGATACCAACTCATTTGACATATTTGCATATGTATTTTGACTCTATTAATGATATAGATCAATTTATTCTTCCCAATATGCATCAATTGAAATCAC
>CAJNSZ010001533.1:0-25206 GCA_905329745.1 Rotaria sp. Silwood2 | reverse complement strand
AGCAAGTTTGTACGAAATAGAGAGTTACAATGAGCGCATTTCTTTGTATCATAGTCGAAAATATGTTTTCTACGAGCAACCAACAATTACATTCTGACTGAAACGATCTCAAAATTAATAGTCTTCTTAAACTGTACCTTCAAAGAGAGACAATCAGATCATGTAATGAGTTTTTTTTCTCTCAATTGTGAATGTCTTCAATGAGTGTGACAATGTATATAATTAAATGTGTTTAATTCTTGTATGCTCCAAACTCTACGTTGGTTGTTTATTCTNTTTTTTAATAGACAAAAAAGTCTAATTATCAACGTTGATTTCTGTTTTTCATCAAATTTTAATGATGTTGTAATGCAAAATTGCGTGACTTTTTTCTTTTTATCAAACGAAATTGATAATGTGAGAGTAACGTATTGTATGTACGTAAATTGGAATATACTTCGTAATAAATAATTACGACATAGCTATAGAGCGTGCGCAAAAGAACTCTAAATATGTGCAACAGTATTGTTTTTCTTTGTTTTTGAGGCAACTAAATTGAAGCACATGGTGTAAATAAAAGAAGTATACTTGAAACGCAATAAACTTTTACTTCTACGACGTAACTTATGGGGCGTGAGATGTAACGACTCTTTTCTTCTGAAACTTGTCTACGCAACATCCCTTTTTCTGGCACTCAACCATTGTGGACCCTCCTGCCTCCTTTGCTGAACACACTTTACCAAATCTCCTGATTTTAGTCGCTTGTTTTGATGGGAAAGTGACTTTTCGTCTCACTTTTTCATTACGATCTCTGGACATAAAAAGAAAAGACAGGATGTTCAGAATGGAGTTCTCAATAGCAAAAGTCCATGAAACATAACAAAAAAATAGGATGTTCATAATGAAATTTATCCAGAAGTTTGTGACGAACTCTGACAGCCCATTGTTAGTGGTTGAACAACGAAATTTTGATTGGAGATCGGAATGAGAAAGTCCCAAAGTTTGTAATGACAAAAACAGGATGGTCTTAATGAAAACTACAGGATATTCGGAATGAAAACTACAGGATGCTCGGAGTGAAAACGGCAGGATGTTCATAACTATGTTGAGATTTACTCACCTTTGAGAGATTGTGAAGTGACACGTTTATCTTACAGTCATTCTTGTCTATAAAAGCAGAAGGAAAAGTCTTTATATCGATCATGATATCCGAGTAAATTCGTTTACGAACTTTCTGCCAATGTCATTCCATTCTTCCGGTCATTTTGTGTAAAAATACGGTTAGACATACATTCCGAACACCCGATCAAACCATTCTAATCTCCCTGCTTTTCTATTACGATCTCCTGTAGAAAGATGTTTACGAACTTCGGTCATGAATCTTTAAGGATAAAAATTCATTTTCGAACACCCGGACACATGTCTACAGTTTGAAATGACTTGAGATGAAAAGTACGTTACCCATTTTGATCCTTTTATTCTGATTTTTCAGTTTTGGCAGGTTTGATTTTAGTGATGATATAAATCGACAAAACAAGCATAGAAGAAAAAAAGTAACTATTATAGACATAAGTAATAATCTTTTAGCTCATCTTAATGATACTGAATGTGTGTGCCATTCATAAAAAAGAGCACCGATATTTTTTCTGTGTCTGTTTTGAATATTCCTTGCAAGTCAAATTGCAATCATACAAAATCTTCATATCATGACAAACGAAGTCGAATTAGGATTCATCTTCTGTATGTCGAGAAGAAACTTTGAATCAGCGGTTATTCGAATTTATATAAAATTTCACAATTACTTTCTAAATGATCAAGCCTTGTCAAAGCGTCATTTTCTCGCGAAAAAAAATACATAGTCTCACTGCCCAAGTTCTGAAAATGAAGTTCTAGTTAGTTTACTTTCCATTTTGGATTTGCGGTTTTTCGATTTTTGTCATATACTTATCAAATACTTACACTAACTTTCTTTTCATCAGTAAATGAACAAATATGAGAATAACAGTACAATCAAATATATTCCATTACAGAAATGTCTCAAAAGAAAATTCTAAACAAATTGGAGAGATGAAAATTTCGAATGTAACAAGTGCCACAGGAAAATTTTCGAAAGAATAAATCTTTCACTTTTTTCGATGACTATTCTAGCGTAATAGATAGAGCATCAGAGTGTCTGACACTGTTCGTCTTGAATCTATTCGATTACGGTTAGAATATATTTCGAATGCTATAGATCAAGAAATTTACGATTTTCTGGAGAAATTCCTTCCCAATTGGAAGTAAGAAACACTTCAGAAAAAATATGAAATCACTCGGTTCTCTGTTTGCCAACGGTCTTCTGATAGGTCTTTTTTCAACTTTTCTGAAGACCGAAAGCTTGGATCTGACATTGTATTGCAATTGAAATAGGCAGATTTACAGATTTAAACTTCATCACGTTTCTCGTTTCCTTACTTCGCATATGAAATATTTACTCTCATGGCCTACTTGATAAAGATAAATCACTAAAATTTGCAACAGTGGTCATTTTGCTTCTCTTAAAGGAAATTGTCTGATTTTTGTGCAAGATTTTCAAACAATCTTCGTGTTTTACACCGAATTTTATGGGAAAATCTTCTGATAGTCTACTGATTCCTTGGAAAAATCTCCTTTTCAATCCTAGTTTTCGACCAAAAACTCCTGATTTCTAAAATTTGAATTTGGCAAGTGTATTGCTGAATTACACAATTGATTTACATATTTTCTGTTTAAAATGTTGCATGATTTCTATATCTGATAAAAGACATATTAATACATATTTTTTTCTTTACTATAATGATATCACATAATGAAACTTACAAAAGATGGTAACTGCATGTGTACCTGAATAAGTGAAGAAGTATGAAAATATACAATGAACATGAGAAAAGAAACAAGCAAAAATAAAGAATATTAGCACCAGATTGTAGTTTCGTTCTTCTTACAGTTTTTAAGAAGTATCGGAAAAAATTTTCCATAATCAAAGCAAATCATTCATTAACTTAAAAAATAGTAGACCTCTCGAAAAAATATCGTGAAAAAAACATAGAACGAAAAAATATCGAAAGAAGAAACATCGAAGAAACACGTTGAAAAGAAAAAACCAACTCGAAAAGAAAACATTTCACGTTCAAAAAAATATATATTTGAAATTTAATAGATATATTCCTGAAAGAATAAATGTTGAAAGAAAAATAAATAAATAAAGGATGCGAGTGATCAGAAGACCCTAAAAATCATATCCTACTTTTCACACTCAATATTTTCTTTTCAATTTTTTTTTTTTGGTTTTGCTCCTTATCTATATTTCTTTCACCCATTTAGATTTAAGCAATTAAGCAATATTATTATTTAATTAAACATTAAAGAGTCATGTAATACGTTATTTTTACTATACCATGCGAAACAATAAAATAGTTTTCGTTAGTAGAATTTTTTTTGTTGCTATGTCACCTGTTTGTAGAACAGCAAACTTGCTTTCAAAACATGTTTTTCTTTGGCAAATCAAATTGATTTACCTTTCAACAGTAGATATAAAATAAAATGTGATTTTCAATCAAATAAAATACCTGAATGATGTTTGCATTGATCTATTATTTTTGTGTAGAAATTTCTACAAATTCGAAATGGTTGTGGCAATGAAAAGAAAATGAATGATTTTCAATTCGGTTTTTTAGCTTTAGAAAATCTAAAAATTCTTTATTAGAATTACGAGTTTTCATTAATATTTATCTTTATTTATTTTTATGCTTGTCAAAAGAACAACCCATTACCTTCTTTATCGCTTGTTCTGTTCGTTAATATTATTTTTTCATTCCTTTTATATGACGCCTTGATTACTTGGAAATTTCCAACTCGTGTGATATAATTTTCTAACAGACATGTTTTTATTTCAAAGTTCGGTAAGGTTTTTTTCATACTTTGAATATATTGAGGATCGTATCTAGTGCTAATTTTCATCAATAGTCTGTGGATGAGTCATAAATGAATAATGATTGATTGACTCTTACTGAATAGTTTTCAAGGCTTTTAGATGAAAAAACAAATCTAGTTACTAAACTGAGTGATTGCTTTTATGTTGCCACAATTAAGCGAGATTTTTGTACTGAAGAAAATTTTACATCCTCAGTTACACATATGACAAGCCTTGCACGTGGTTTTTTGAAATCATTCCTCAAATGAAGATGATTCTCATTTAATAGAAATAATTATTGATGACCTATAAATAGAAATTGATCAAGAAAATGTCGGAATCTAAATAAAATATAGTTTGACAAAGAAATTGATTAAGAAAAACATTTGTTGACACTTTAGTTCAGTCACTTTTAAACTAGAAATATTTCGTTCATCGTCTAATTAGTGTACATCAGTAAAATATTAAACTGAGTTTGTTTAAAAAAATATCTTCTAAAACAAGAGAAGTTGTCAATATTGAGGAAATGATTCCAGAAAAAATTTTAGGCTGCTTAATTAAAAATTTGTTTTGGAAATTTGTTTTATTTTGCCAAGAAAATATTCTTTTCATGTAACGTTTAACAAGTTTTTATTTTTTCATCTAATATTATTTTATAGGTAATCCGAATCACTGAAACTTGACGAAACATTATCAACCTTTGCTATTACGATTAATGAACGGTTACTATTGACTAATCAAGTGGTAAGTAAGTACTTGCACGATAAAAGATATTCTATATGTGTAATAACTCTATATCTGACTGTTTCAATAACAATGAGACGAGTTTTAATTTCGTGACATAACACTAGAGAAATTTTCTTTTTCTAAGACTGCTTCTTTGAGGCGACACTGTGGTTACCCTTGATTTTAGTTATCGTTGATATTAATACATGATCGAAATCTGATGCGTCATCAAATCAATAGTAAGAAATGCACTTGGGAGGGCGCCACATGTGGAGACAGTTATTAAACTTTTATTCTTATCATTCGAAGTCATAAAGAGAGATAAACATTTTAGTATAATTTGTTTTTGGGGCTTAAGTCGTGCTTCCGAAACTATCGTTGGCGGGTGGCGACATGGACGCAATAATGAATAACTTGCTTGAACCAATAGAACATTTCATCAAGAATCTTTTGCGTTCTCTCTTGTTTTAACATACACGATTCTAAGGTAATACCTCAATGATGGTGATAAATAGTGCCAGCTATATATGCAGGAAACTTTTTGGGTCAAAATATGATGGTTCAATTCGAAAGAGACTATTTTTTCTACGTTCAATACTATTCAAGTAATCTTGGATCCCGACCGAAACTGTAGATGGCGCATACAAGTGCATTTCTTGAGATCGTTTTGCTATTCTGTCTTTACTCCGTATGCTCTGACAGCATTCTATATATATGTTAAATTGAAGAAAATTAGAATAAATATTTAAATAGTAATAGAAGTATTATGAGCACTGAAGGAAATAAATTATATTTTCAAGTTATTTATCAGTTCACATCATTGTGGAGGCTTATAAAGCAAATAACAAGGAAAATACTTTTTATATTTTATATATTAGTAGACGTCTTTTCAGAACTTCAATCATAATTTTATTGGTACATTTATTTTCAAATGAAAACTAGTGGCGTAGCCCAGAGGAAAGACACTACTGACAGCTGAGCCTCTCACCGGTGGGCACCACGCGAATTAAAC
Source organism: Rotaria sp. Silwood2 (assembly GCA_905329745.1). Classification (NCBI taxonomy): domain Eukaryota; kingdom Metazoa; phylum Rotifera; class Eurotatoria; order Philodinida; family Philodinidae; genus Rotaria; species Rotaria sp. Silwood2. The sequence continues at coordinate 19,558 of CAJNSZ010001533.1, read as the reverse complement.
TATCCCACGAGCCCCACCACTAAATAGAGCCCGGCTATCTGCGCTGTCCTCCCTTCTTTCTCTTCACTATCAAAATCCTGATTACACCAATAATGAAATACATAATGGATGATAGTTCAGTATTGTCTGTAAGGCCCAAAGATGGTAGACCAATAGAGTTATTTTATTTCTATTCTAAAATCAACACTCTTCTTCACTAAAACAGTTAATTCCGGGGGGGGGGGGGAGCGGATCCTGTATCCCATGGATCCTATTGTATTCTATAGATCCTTTCGGATCCTTTCAGATCCTTTTGGATCCTACAAGGGAAAAGTGGATCCTTTTGGATTCTAGGATCCAAAGGATCCATGGGATGCAGGCTCCGCTTTCCCGCCTTGGTTAATTCATTAATTAGAATAGAACATATTTTCGATATCATATTTGAAAATGTACAAATACTATGTATTTTTCAGCAGTGAAATAGTTTTATTCTAGTTCATTTTCGTTTAAACGGTATAGAAACTCGTCGTCTGTACAGAATTTAACGATTCTCGTATGCTATTTCAAAATAATCAGCCCATTCGAGTAACATCGTCTTCATTTGTCTGTCTGTACATAAATATCTTTCATCTTGCTGCTCTGTTCAATTGAACTATGATTAAATTAACGCATGAAAACTTGAATCGTCTCGAAAAGGTGACTCGATGGTGTACTGCTTGACGAATTAAACGATATTTCTCTCTTGCAACCATTAGCAGATGCAAGGACTCTGCGTGGGATGAGATGGAACGAAAAATAATCGCCCCATAGAGTGGGACGGAATGAAACAATTTTTCCATAGGATGGGATGGGACGAAAACAATTGCCCTATGGGATAGGATTGTTCTATCTCACACGGAACTGTAGCAGATATACTTCATACCAGCGACATCTATATGGAACCGGATAGCGGTTCTTCTAAATAATCTCGAAACATAAAAATGCCGAAAATAGTGTTGGGTATAAAAATATAGAATTATGCATACGCCCAACATAAAAATGGGTTGTAGTTGTGACGATCGATGTAATCGTAACTTAGACTGACAACATCACACTCACACCCATACCCTGAAGAAATCCAAAATAGGATGTCGATGTGGGTGTGAGTCACATGAAGACCACATCCACACGCTCAGGAAGCAAAATTCTATCTTCAGTTCGACACGTACAGAAAGTATAGAACGGAAAAGGGATCACAAGGTCGTAGATTATATCACTATTCAGTGCTATGTTTGAACTGTCGACGTTTGCATATGTCGATATTTCTCCTGTCGAGACTTGACTACCACGCCAAGTGTTACATATAGACAGCTTCTGATTAGTCAAATCAATTGTACTATGACCATGGCTCTTGATGTGGGAGGAAATGGGGTGGGCTAGCCCTCCCCCCACTTTTCGCATGTGTCTGCGAAAATTTACTGTTTAACTGTCTGGCAAGTATTTCAAGCAATCTTCTACTTCTGGCACATTCAACAGACAGTCTTCGTTAGCAGATATATCAGATAGTGTAGGCCTGGCAAATCTTACAGACACTCAATGGGTTCCGTGAGACCTAGCAAAATTGGCAGGCTATATGTGGTTTTCGCTGAATCTGCCAAATAGTCTTTAGTTCCGCTATCTCTAACATACAATGCATATCTAGCAAATCTAGCAGATAGTCTCTGACTTTTGTCGGAACTTAGAGTCTGCCTATGGTTTCTGCTAGATCCGCCACACAGTCTGTGGTTCTATCAGATCTAGCAGACAATGGAGATCTGGCAAATCCTGTGAACAGGCTATATCTGCATTTTTCGAAGTCCATCTGAAGTTTCTGCTGAATTCGCCAGAGAGACTGTGCTTCTACCAGATTTAGCAAGCAGTATAGGCTTGGCAAATCTGGCAGCGAATATGTGAGTTCTGCTAGATCTAGTAAGCAGTTTTGGTCTCGCAAATTTCGTACACAGTCCGTAACTTCGACGAATCTTACAGACACAATAGAGCTTGCATCGAATATGAAATTAAACTTTAGTAAATCTTGCTTCCTGTCATGGCAAACTTAGTTGTCTTTCTGTGAAACTAGATCACAGCCGACTACAAATTTTAAAAGTAAACTTAAAAAGTGTTTCACTAATGACTAACCGTTATAAGTGTAGCCGCCTTCGGCGGCAACAACATTGAGAAATGCCTCAGCATTGAATATGAAATCCTTTTTTCGGAGATTTTAAAGGAAAGTATAACTCTTACTAGTCTGCGAAAAATTTTCACTCCCTGATATATTGACTCTGCTTCTACACTAGTTAGTGAGGTTTGACAAAGTTCACGTTTCGTATGACATTAAATTCTCAGCAAAAAGAATTTCGCGCAATTTTGACATTGAAAAAGATTTTATATTGCCTGTGCTTAAAATAATTCCTAACCTTTTGACATCGTCCCTTCCTTTTTCCCCATTTGACTTTTTAAATATGTCTATGAAAATTTTTAGATACTGTCTGCAAAAAAGAATTTAGCCCTTCTCACTTCCAAAAACTGCCGAGAACTTTGACTTTGGCATCAACATTAGAAACTAAGTAGTTGTTCTATTCAACATAGTGTAAAGAAAGTCCATGCGCACATAAGATGCTTATGCTGTAAGCTATTACAACATTCATTGCTGTTACTTGCTAATTATTAAGAAAATTGATGAGATCAATCGTCAGTCATTGATATCTGAAGATTTGATTGAGCATAATCTATGGAAATGATTGTAGAAACTTAACTAAAGAAATAATAAGAATTGAATGCTATTAATTTTTGTTTATGAAACAAAATGAAAACTAAATATTTAATTGTAAACAAGTATCTCTTTATAGTTTCTTCAAAATTTAATAGAGATCTACCCTCATACGTTGAGCAGTTTCTTAAAACACCTGAAATTATTGTCGATTCAAAGCATTATCTACAGTAGTGTACGAAATTATATACTCACACGCCATACTTCCGAGTTGTTGGACTGCGCGTACGATGAAAAAGATTGATCTCGAAAAACTCTTGTATGGGTTTTGTAGAACAGCTCATCCTCTTTCAGAATCTGTGTTTCATCTTTATTTTCTGACTAAAGTTATCGAGAAAAAAGCACGCCTACAAAACATCATGTACTTCTGCCGGTGCAAAATTATGCACGCATGAAAAACTTTCAGAAAACGAAATGTTCATAGTTTTTTAAGATTTACTCATTGTTCCTCTTTTGACTATCTGAGAATGTTTCAGGCGACATGACACCGAATCAACTGAATTCTTTTTGCCAACTCTCGGACTAAAGGTCACCCATATTGTCTTGATCATCGTTTTCAGCTCTGCCAGAGCTTTCGGTTGTACGTTTTTGAGTTGATCTTCGATCATATTTCACATATTCTCGATAGGGTTAAGATCTAAAGATGAAGCCAGCTATTCGATAAACGGAATATTAGTTCTGTCGAAATAATTCATGGCAAATTTCGACTTATGAGAAGGAATATTGTTTTGCATATAAAGCTGATGGACGTTTTGCGTGTTAAATGTGTCTTCAATGTACCGTGGTAGGACATCACGAATGATGTCGCTATACGAGAGGCCATTCATCCAACCTTCATAGAAGAACAGAGGACCGGTTCTTGCACTTGTCATGCATTCTCAAGTTCTGATCCAGCCTCCTGTGTTTTGCATCCGAGATGTGAAACAACATGACGTATCACTTTCGTTTATCGTACATCGCCTCAATATTCGATTTTTTTCGATTAAACAATTGAAAATGGGCTTCGTCACTTCAAACGATATATTTCCAGTCGTTGGACAACCAATGAACGTGACGCTCGCAAAATTCGGTTTAGATGAATCGTACAAGCCATCACTTTATTGTCATTCAATGACATCCACTCCGATGAAAATCGTCGACTCCTTTTCGTTGGATCTTGTTGTACACAGTTGTTATAGCCAATGATCACCTGTTTCGACTGACAAATATTGGCAACCTTGGCCAGATGAATTCTTCAATGGCAGACCCATTCTTATTTTCTTTGACATTTTTTGACGTAGCTTCCCGAAACGCTAACTTTGCTGGCCTCTGTTCATTAACTTTGACCGTGTTTCAACAATGTTTCGTTATTAATATTTTGCCATTGCGACGCAAAAGCTCGTTTCACGGTGAATAACGACGGGAGGTGCAAAAATGGTAAAAAATAGTCGTAGTATACAGAAAAGTATGTATTTAAGAAGTCATAGAAGAAGTGAAATGTGCTGATAAGGCTTTTACTAAATTGAATGCATCACTGATATCAGTAACCAAAGAAAATTCTCATTAGTCTATAGTTTTGTATCGACGGAAATTCATGATGTTTTGTAGGTGTGTTTTTTTCTCAATAGCTTTACTCAGAACGTAAGGACGGAACAGAGATTTTGAAAAGAGGACAATCTGCTCTAAAAAAACCCATAAAAGAGCTTTTTGAAGTGAGTCTTTTTATCAACTGTACTGTAAAAAATGAACCATATCATTCTATTGGCCAAGTTCATAAACGGAAAAAAGGAACGTATTCATTTTAATCGCTGCACTTTCATCTTCATGCAGTGTTCTGTGTATGAAACATACTAATCAGTATGAAAGTGTAATTGAAGTAAAAATGTATCAATAAAACATCTAAATATGGAAAGAAATAAAATACTACGTTAATGAATCAAATTTTAAGAATCGAAAAAAAATAATCATTTCAACTCAACTGGTTTTCTTCATCAATATCAATCATAAATAAACAGTTGTTATTTTCCTCAAATAAACATCAATCAAGTCAACGAATAACTTCTAATTTATTATAAATATGCTCAATCATATTCTATTACCTTTACCAAAACAATAATTGCTAAATTTGTAAAGTTACAAAGATTAATAAATAACTCAAGTGGATACATATTTCAACAGCATACACATATTATCATTTTAAATTTTTATTTATTCTCATTTTTGTCTTTTACACTATCTTCTTTATTATAATTTCGATAAGATAAAAACCAGTATCTTTTTTATTTGAAAAATGTATTTAAAAAATCGCCAAATATTCATATTATTGGAATGTAATTACAAAATATCTTATTAAAACATTTATCTTTCAGAGGATTTGTCTTTAAATAAAACAAAAATCTCCGAAATAGTTTATATGTCATATCGATAGAAGAAAATAAATGTATTGAAAATTATTTCTGCTCTGGTTGATCTCATCAATTTTCTTTCTAATTTTGTTGATATCGAAATACTTAGGGCATATCCAAAGTATTGGTGCCGACATTATAAAATCTATAAAAGGCTCAAGAAAACTTTCGCCCTGTATATGTATGCTGATAGATCGAATCAACCTCTATAATTCTACAATATTTCATCATTCTTCAGGTGATATTATAATTCCAAAATTTCCGATGAGCTAAAGTTTGCTGTTCTTTTTTTTTAATTTTTCTTCTTGAGAATACACGACAATTAATTAAATGTATGCAAAAAAACAAACAAAACACGTGTTTTCAGACGAATAAAGACGAATGGTTGTCAGACGTAACAAATAAGAGAAGAGAGAGAAGACAGAAGAAATGCAAAGAGAAATCAAAAGAAGATCACAAAAAAATGATCTATGTCTAACAAGGAAACCGTTTCAAGTGATAAATCGCTTTAGAGTCCAGACTCTTTGTATTAGGTAGATCCTAGTGAGAAATGCAAAGTCCTATAAGAACAAGTGCCCTTGTACCTTCCCTTGTAAGTTATTACTGTTTTACTGAAATTGGAAGCTATCACACGGTATACATCAACAAATCGAATGACAGTATTTCAACGTGAGATTTTGTTCATATATAGATATACTTGTTAGTAGCATGTTCTGAAAAAATTTCGCTCAAAAGATTGCTTCCTTCGCAAGATATTGAATTTTCAAAAATATGAGATTCTCGTCCACTTCGTGAAATATTAGTGACTTTTGAACATTCAATGTCTTGCATTGTTAAGACGAAAATATTTTTAAATTCACAGCAAACTATAACAAATCGAAACTTTGCTATTATAATATTATGCGAAGAAAGATAAAATATAGTAGAGTTATAGAGCTCGATTCGATCTATCAGCATATGTGGAAAGAAAATTTTCTTGAGGCTTACCTAAGATTTTATAGTGTCGGCGCCACTACGTTTGGCATGCTCTAAGCATTTGGTCGACGTTTGGTTTTTGATGCGCAGCCTGTATTATTTTTGCTCGTTAATTGTGTATTATGCTTTGTCAAAGGCATTATGGTTAACTTTGATGATACTTTATCAGTTAGACTATTTTTCAATGAAAATAATGATAGCTTCATCTTCACTTGAATAGTATCTTTATTTATTTCAATAGATTTTATCATATTCTTATTATCATCTATATATATAATGTTCAGTCTTTGTGCGTCTGTCTGTGCCGAGTCAAAAGCTACAAGTTAAAAGTTAAAGGTTAAAGATCGAAGGTTAAAGATTGAATAAGGCAATAAGGGGTAAGACTATAAGGAAATAAGGCTATAAAGAGGTAAGACAATAAGAGGATGAGACTATAAAGTGATTAGGCTGTAAAGAGAGTAAGCCTATAAGGAGGTAAGACTATAAGGGGTAAGGGTATAAGCGCGTAAGGCTACAAGAAATTTAAAGCTATAAGGCCATAAGGCTACATGGGCTGTTAGCGATATGAGAACGTCACGCCATAGGGCCTCTATGTGTATAATGTCGAATGTCTGTGTGTCTGTTATCGGCTGAAAGGTTAAGTTTCTGAGGTCGTACATAAAAGAAAGAAACTGTTGTGCAGCATGCACGGTTTCTCGCTAGTTAACAAATATTTTACGAGTTTTCGTGGTTTATTTCTTATTCAAATTTTTTAGTATAAGAAAACTTCTATTAGAATATGATTAACCAGGGTGTGGGTGTGGGTGTGGGGTGTGATTCTGGGTGAGATGTGGGTGTTGATGAACATGCATTTCTACCCACATCCTGCACTGTGATACACACCACATATATTGACTCGGTGTATAAGAAATTCACATTAGTATTCAAAATTTTGAATTTCTTTTCAAAGACTGTGACAGATCTTTCAGTATTCAGAGTTAAACAAAAAGAAAATCTTTCTTGATCTTTCCAGTTCGAAATATGAGAATTAAATTTTTATTTTTTACGTATCTTTCATCATTTATTGACTATTTGATCGTAAAACTGAATTGAGTCGATAGATCTGTTTGAGATTTTATTTGATATTATTCAAGTTTTTGGATTATCAGTCAATCGAGAGATAGATGAAGTTCGATTCTTATTTGATTGAGATAAATGTTGATTACGAGTTATTTTTGCCTGGAGTTGAAGAATTCAATGAATTTATTCGATTATTATTCATATTAGATATTCGACTGCGTTGAGTTAAGCACAAAGATTTATTTTTGTTTATGTCCATCATTGATTCTTTCTTCAGGGCAATACATTATTTTAATTATTCCTTCTTCTTGTTTAAAAATAATTCTTGTTGTTTATTAAAAAATAGAAGTCGAGCCAAGATATGATTTTATAGTAATGAAATATTTTTGTTTCAGTATAAAGAAATTATCATAATTCTTAGATTCTAGAAGATAGTATTGTATTATTTATCTGATGTTGAAATTTTTCCAGATTATTTCGATTGACTTTTTTCTTTCATTTTTATTATTTTATTTGTACTTTTCTTTGATTTCGAATGGTGTTGACGAATTGATTTACTTTTGTCTATTTCATGTTGTCGCCATGATAAAGAATTTTGTTTTCCATTTTCACTGGATTTCATCTCATTTGCTAATAGAATTTGATCGTCTGCTTCGTATATTCTGATGCAATTATAGTTGATTTGGATCGATTAAAAGGAAAATCTAATAATTGTTCATAAAAAAGTGGATCTTGCAAATCTGATAGATAAATCGAAATTTCGATTTTCATGTACAGATAATTTTAAATATGATGAACCTGAGTTTTTTTCATTATTTGGTAAAACTGGCCGAGCTTAATCGTTTTCATTAATTAATGACTGCTGATTATTTAATGATGGTTTTTCAATAGTCAGATCAATTAGAGAGAAAGAATGATAAATACTGTTCGTCATAATGAATTTAAATATGAGGGTAAAGTAAAAAGAAAAAAACAAGAAGAAATAAAAAAAGTAAAGAAGATAAATTAAACTTTATGAAGACGAAAAAATTCGAAAGCTCATTATTAGTTTTTATTATCAGTAAGAAGTCTTTTTTATCTATTTTTTCCTCAACTGGTTTCAGTCGCAAACTTATGGAAGAAGGCAACAGGTCCAGCAGAAGTACATAACATTATCGTGTAAGCCTATAGAGTGGGAGAAAGCATTTTATTCTTCGGAAAACTTAATCTTAGGAACAATATTTCAGGTGCGTGTGGATGCATGTGTAGAGTAAAAGAAAATCCGCATCCGTAAAGACTCTTACCACAAATCTAATCCACATTCTGAGTTTAATTACTTTTTTTCAAAATACTTTCATATTCATTAAAAAAAACATAGTTCATATATAAGTTTATATTGAAATATACACATCACATTGATACAAGAATAAAACAATGCTGAATAATTTAATGGATATTCACTCGAATAAATCATAGTATCAAATATACCTATTAAGAACTTCATTCATTATCAAAGAACAACACATACGACAACTTTTTTCGCAACTAGCGAATGGAAAATTCTTCGTTTTTACTAAGTTCTATAATTGTTCAGTCCTGATCAATATATTACACTGAAAAATAACGATGCATACCGATTTCCGATAGTAACTATTACCTTCTTTTACAGAGTCAAAATATCTTTTATATACAAGAAATTATTGCACAACTTAAGAAATTTGCTTTTGTAACAAGATAATAAAGTTATTTTAGTTTAAGTTGCAATAATGATATAACATTCAATCTAAAAGAGAAAAATGACGTCATATTTATTGTTGGAAAAATACAGGATAAGATTAGACGAAGTATGCTGCAGTCATAAATATGCTGGGGAAAATTACACGAAAGGAAAAAAAATAGAAAAAACCTGATAAGAGTGTATAAAAACTAGTAGAGAAATATGTTACGATTAGTAATACCCGTTTCAAGTAAGTGATAGAGCACAAGTGCTTGTACTTTAGTCCACGATACTAAAAAATCCCTATCTTATTTTTTCAGTTTAGCTAAAGGCTTCAGAAGTAAGTTACGAATTTAACAATGATTTTTATCAATAATGGTTATAGGAAGATGTATCATGTATCATGGTATTCATTAAATTAAATATACGAATATCTTTGTTCTCGAAGTGACTAGCGACAACTATTTCGTCAGTAGTATTGTGAACTTTTTTTTAGATATTTAAAAAAGAAACCTTAAACATAGTAGAGAAAATAAAATAAAACTGAGTACTGAACAACATATTGCCTAAGCAGTGTGACAGAGGAACTTTGCGACTTTTGATTGGCTATTTTCTCAATGAGACACTTTCGATCTCAACAAAGTTTTTTGTCCAGTTAATTTTTGTTCAAAAATTTTTTCTTCGTAGCAAGAGGTGTAAAATTTTTCTTTGTATCTAGCGGTCTGTTACTGTTTATATGCGTAGCTGTTCCTGCTTAAAAAACACAAAACAAAGATTCTCGACTTCTAGAATCGTATTTTTCGTTACTAATTTTCCCAAGACTTGGATTTATAAAAAGTATTCCTTCTATAATAGCAGGCCTAGAAGTTCAAGCGCTACAAAATGCTCTTTATCATAAAGGCTGAATTGTTTTTCTAACCTAGGGATAAGAATGAGATCTTTCTCTTGACAGAAAGGCACCAAAAATGAATAACTAGACATTTTGTGCAAGTGGCTTTTAAAAGACAATAATAATATTTATCAGAAAGTTTGGTGTTGTGTTTCAGAAAAAAGATACATTTCTATGCTTTTTTTATACTGCGTTTGAGTAACCTATGTAAAATTAGCTCATAAAGAGAAATGACATTTTATTCAAGTAAAATGTTGAGCAAATTATGTTTTTTTGATATCCAACACTTTTAGTACTACATGAAAAGAACAAATATTTATTTTAAAAGGATTGTATCAATAAAATCTATGCAAAATTCTCTATCTTTCAACATCTGAACGAAACTTTCAGATCAAATTTAACTTGAGAGAACGGACTATGAAAAACCAACAATTTTTTCGGTCATGCTCATTAAGAAAACAAAAAGAAACTAAAACTTGTATATTTAGATAGTAACACATTCAATATATGAAACTAAAATTAAAAAGAATCAACAAAGGCGTAGAAAAGTAAATATTTATCATGGAGTTCTTTAAAGATATATATTTTGTCTATTACAGTATTGTTCAAGTATGGTTGGTTTTGATGCACGAAACAAAGACACTATCAATCCATTATACATGTGCCGAGTGTGCGATTTAATTTTACGAGATCCTTATCAACTTTTTTGTGGTCATCGTCAATGTAAATCTTGCATAGAAATTGTTGAAGGGTATTTATAAATAAATTGTTCATTTCAATTTGAAATACTTGTATTTTTTTCATCAAGGGAAATTATTAAATGCGCAGAATGTCACGAGAAGTCACCAAAAAATGAAGTCAGTTTTTGAAATTGATTTCTTTTTATTAAATAATTCTTTGTTTTTTAAAGATAATGCCTGATCGAGGTTTCAGAAATGATATGAAACCGTTATCAATTACATGTTCATTATGTCTATGGAATGGTTCATTTAAGGATTATGAGGTAAAATAATCGTATTTTATGAAAATTTATTTTTATTGCAATTGCAATACATTTCACAATAATTGAAAATTTTAACAAAAAAAAGTTTTCAATTTCATGATTTAAAATAAAACAGTTCTTTTATTTTTATTCTACGATGAATTCATATTTCAGGAACATCTAAAAACAGATCATACAAATCCAATATGCGATTTTTGTGAAGAAAAATTTAGTTCAACGATTAGTCTTTATGAACACAAACACAACGAATGTACCAAAATTCGTGTACCTTGTGCACTTAAAGAAGATGGCTGTTTGGACTCGGTAAGTTGAAATTATTCAAACAAAACTTTCCAAGATAAAAAACGAAAATCAATATTTTTCAATTCTTTAAAGTTTAGCTTTAAATTAAAAAGATACTTCTCTTGTTAGCTTATCTAAAACAACGATTATTATAGATAAACTCTATATTTTATTAAGTCCATCCTTTTCCGCGAAAAAAGTCAATTTTGGTCAAATCCATCAAATTTCTGATTTATAGTTCGTTAGATAGAGCAAAGTGTCTACTCTCGTATGTAATATAGTTTATTCATTTTGTGATGAAATTTCAGGGTATTGTTTGGGTTTTTCTGAGTCCTCACACAGAAAAAAAAATTTTTTGTTCCGTAAAGAATTAGGTTTTTGAAGTCTTTCAAACTTCTCTATTGGCTTTTGGCAGTGATGAACATATTTATATTTGTTCATTTGAATCGTTCTAATCGATAACCTATAACAAATGACTAGAAGATCCCTTTTATACCAGTTTACGGAGGAAAAAGTGTTGAATTACAGTACTGAAACTTATTTTTGCGTTTTTCTCCTAATAGGATTTTTAATTTTGACGTTGTCGTGCGTCCCAGATTGCTTCGTCATTTCAGACGCTCGAAGAGTGAGCTTAGTGTCAAAATGAAGGCAAAATTTAGCTCTACAACTTATCAGAGCTGGATGTTTTTATTTCTTCTTTAATGTTTATTAAAAGCTAATCGTTCTAGATCTAAACCTCTTGAACTTTCCATATTTTATCACAGAAGTTTTCTAGAGATACAAACAAGGAGAAAAGTGGACTCTGCTAAGTTAATGCGCCATGTCTTGACTACATTTTAAAACTAACCCGAACTTCGAACTATTTGAAATGGCAGAGAAATTTGGGATGCACGAAAACCTAAATTTTTGACCCGTTAAGCTTAACCTAGCTGTTAGCAGACTGAATATATCGAGCTGAAATTTTTACTGTAAGGTGCCTTGCCTGAGACACAACTCTGCTGAAAATTTTATTAAGATTGGGTGCTCCAAAAAAAAAACAAATTCTTTTAATGAAGGAGTCCTTAAGATAAAATATTAAGGGTTAAACATAAAATGTTAAACTTGTTTCTATTATCTTTCTTATGTTGGAAAAATTCATAAAACAAGCATTATTGTACAATTTCATTAGATCTGTCGAGGTGAATTACAAGAGCATTATTTGAGTGATATTCATCAAAAAGCAATAATAAGTATTATACGTCGCTTATTCTCCAGAGGAATAAATGAACGGCATGAACGAGTGTCGGGAATGGATGTTGATACTGAGCAAGGTACTTCTAACTCAATAATTACAACAACAAATGACAATATGAGTACACCCATGCAAGAAATCTATGAAACACTAAATATTCTTGCTAGTGGAATTCAAACATTAAATGATGATACACAACGTCTTAGTAGTGAATCAATTCGATTACAAAGTTCAATTGAATCTGTGACACAAGAGTTTTCATCGATTAAATTGAGTATTCAAGAACAAAGTTCCTTTCTAGATGGTGTTAAACCTAATCAAGAAATTCTTCAACAAGATGTTGCATCACTGAAACAAAAAGTTGATGATATGCAATATGTATCTTATGATGGAACATTAATATGGAAAATAACAAGTTTTCATGAGAAAATGAGTAAGTTTAATTTAAAAAAAAAACAACAACATTGTATTATTGAAATAAACGATTCAGTTTATTTGTCTGTAACCATTTTACCTTTGCAAGATTATAGCTCAACCAATGAAAGACATGTCTTTAAGATGTTATTTTTAATATGGGTAGTATGCATTGTTGATAGTTTCATCAAAATTTTTTCAAAACCCTTTGAATTCACTTTCGGTCCATGCTCGTACTCCTTTACGGGAATGGCGAAGAAGTATTTTGGTTATCATCGTGGGAGAGTACGGACTTGGGTCAAAATTCGATTGAGAGCTGTCATCAAATCAATCGTTGGAATATTCTTAGGAGCCACTCATAACTTGATTTTAACACAAAACCGAAATATTTTGCGGACTGAAAAAGGATATTACTCATCGTCCTTCTTTTTAGAATAGAAGTAGTGTTCTAAAGATCTATCAGACTTACTTACTACCTGAGTGATCTCATTACAATGATAACTCTGGGTATAGATGTATGCATCAAAGTCTCGTCAATATCATAGAGAAAACCGTATTTCGATATCAGATCGAGTGGGTGTGGCGTGTATGCTTGGAGATGTGAATATTTGGTCTGAGTCTTCCCTTCATTGAAGTCCTGCTTAGCACTAGGATATCCAGAAATTAAAAAAATGAGGATTTTTTATTTTAGGGGTCACGGACCGAAAATTCCATAGACGGAAATTCTTGTAACCCACTATTAGGTATGCAATAGTTGACAATTATCGCTCACTAAAATCAATTCGAAGAGCGATGACTCATCTTCGTTCAAATATACTATGCACTTGTGGGTCATGCGATGAATCTAATTCTACTTTTCTACAAAGTAATAAGAGCTCCAGCTCAAATAACTGAGAATTGTTTGATCAATATCAGCTGAGCTACACAAAAAATATTACGAAATGTGATGAAAACTGATCGATTTTTGATTGAAAATAGATGTAAATGAAACTTTTCCGTTCATGAAAATCTGCTTTTTGGTGTTAGACTTAGATTTTATCAGATTTTCAAAATATTTTCGAAGCTGTTTAATTGATTGCAATCGATAAGTCGTTTTGAACCTATTTGGTGGATTTGAAAAAATCTTAGAAATTAGATTTCAATACAGATGAAAATAGTTTCATTAAAATCAATTCTTAATAAGTAAAAAGAATCCATTTTCATGAGATTTTCTGATTTTTTTAACCTAATAAATGAATAAACTGAACTTGTCAAACATATATTTACCGTTACTAGAGGATGCTATTGTTACGTAATCATAACTAATCGATCCTAACCAAAACCTATCCGATATATAACAGATAGGAATGCTCTCATAGAAGGGCAGGAGAAACAAGTTTTATTTCAACAGGACCTACCAAGACCATGCAAGGCAACAAGACAAAGTAGATTATAAAAATATGCCTTGTGATGGTCTCTAGATTTGCAGGTATCAATAAAACTTAAAAGCATGTTTTCATTGAATTATTCATTTTCTAGTGGACGCTCAATCTGAACGACAAACATCGATTTATTCACCTCCATTTTATTCGTCACCAACTGGCTACAAAATGCGAGCCCGACTTTATCTAAACGGCGATGGTAATGCTCGACGTACACATATGTCATTGTTTTTTGTTCTTATGCGTGGCCCAAACGATGCTATATTAAAATTTCCCTTCAATTATAAAGTCACGTTTTGTTTGTATGATCAAAATCCTCAACAACGACATATTATCGACTCCTTTCGACCTGATATTAAGTCGAATAGTTTTCAAAGACCACGATCAGAAATGAATATTGCTAGTGGTATACCTAAATTCTTTCCATTGACGATGATTCAACAAGAAGGTAATCCATATGTTCGAGATGATACAATGTTTATTAAAGTCATGGTTGATTTTGGTGATATGCCAAAAACATTGTTACCATATGCATTGAGTCTTAATCCTGGTTTACCAATGCATATACAACAGTTAATGGTTAAACAAGAAACAGAACGAAGAGCACAACAACAATCTCAGCAAACACCTACATCACCGGCAAATCATCCCATAAGGTCAACGGTGCCACCCAATACCGAAACGCAGTCAGGTCAAACAATATTTAATATTATTCCATCACCGAATTCGACAAATACTAGTGATAGATCGCAAGATTCAACCAATAATCAGAATAACCAAGACCTTGGGTAACGTCGGGACAGAAAAAAAAACCAAAACGATGTTTGATTTGTATAGACTTCTCTACAAGATGGCTTTTTATTTAGAAGTCGAATTATTGTTAAGTAAGCTACGAGATTTCGGCGATGAATCTTTTGAGTCTAGAATATTTGAGATTTGAATTATTATTCTTCCAACACTTGCACTTTTGACATTTAATATTCTTGGTATGTCAGCGTATGATCGCGTCTGTAACACATAATTTATTTCCCCTCTTAGCAATATTACCACTTTAACACGTTTAATTAATAATGTTGCTTAGGTTCGAATTAAATTAGTAGTGCAGACAAGGTCTTGTCCATACTTGAAACTGGTAGGATTTTTTCGACTGGACCGATCCCAACGGTTGAAATTAATGTTTTAACCGACAAAACCGTCTAATATATCAACTAATCAATTATTTCTATTGAGAAACAGTCTATTACTTCAGTTCTACGAAGACATATAATATAAAACTCATATAAACGTTGGAGTTTCTAATAGTAAAAACTCCTGTTTTAGTATATCACATCTCATATATGCTTACATTAAGAAAGAACGTAGAACTCTCTCAAAACATTTTTGTCTAAGAAATAAGATTGAACAGCATCTAAACCAAGCTTTGCTGACTTTTTTCAATAATGATTAGATGTCTTCAAAAGAATTGATAAATTCTTATATGAAATAACTATTTAACATAAGTGAAAGCCATCTCACCCAAGCAGACACCTTTTTTGGAAAAACACGTTGAAACGCACAAAAATTTGCCTAAAATCGCCAAAAAGTGGACGTTTTCGGCTGACACTCGCGGTTCCCGAGTGTGAGTCAAACATTCATTTTTTGCCATTTTTGTGCGTTTTCAGATAAAAAACACGTGTACATGCATAGAAAGAAGTGAAGAAGTGATCGTGTTTTTTACACTCGAAAATTGTAACTGTAATCATGGTCATGCATCTCGAGTGTGATAAAAATGGCCACTTTTCTCTTCTTTCTACGCGTGTAAACGTGTTTTTTGTCCGAAAACGTGTTTGAACGCAGAAAATCGGCAAAAAATGGGTGCTTTTGGCTCACAGTCGGGGACCGCGAGTGTCAGCCAAAACCGTCCACTTTTTGGCGATTTTAGGCAAATTTTTATGCGTTTAAACGCCTTTTTCCAAAAGCTGGTGTGCGTGGACACTTCATAAAACATACTATTGACGACCGAAATATAAGGTGAGCTAAAACACGGTTTTTATATTAGACTTCCTATTCTTAAGCTTCTTCATATGTAAATATTTTCATAGTTGTATGATGCTAGTAGTTGGCATGATCTTGGCGACAGAATGGAATATTTTGGGATATTTTGTAATGAAAACATGAACTAAAAACTACTAGCTATTGGAATTTTATTAAAATCAGTTGTAAATAGTTCAGAAAAGTCAGCTCGAAATTTTGAGATGAAAAAGTTTTAGTTTTGACCGAAATTAACTGCTAACACTTGGCTAACTTTTCTTGAGCATAATCAATTTATTCAGCATGATCTATGGCCTTCATTGTATGATGAGAATGTATGATCTCAATATTTAGAGCTAGGATTTTGACAATGGCTGGAGGTTTGTTAGTTAGACACTTCCAGGATCAGCTCTATTGATCACAAAAGTGATAGAAATGATTGAAAAAGTGAAATATCCCAGCTTTAGTGTCCTAAAGATTAATAGAAAAAGATGGTGAAAACTGATCTTTTTAAAAGTTCACCCAGTCCAAACCGACAAGCTGGCAGGTCTGATACCGGTTCCAAGTATGATCTCATAAGTAAAATAATCAACAAATATAATTTACTCATCTAAATTATTATCAAACACAAACTACAAAAAAATATGCTGATCTTTTATAACACTTTATAACTTCGTTTTAAAGTGAAACTAACCATCAAAGGTTATCTTTGTTCGTCTGTTTAGATATAAGAAATAAACCTTATAATTTTTATAAACTCAGCTGAAGTGCCTCATCTATGATGAAATTTGTGCTCTTTCAGAGAGTAACAGCGTTAACAATTCTGAACAACCAAAAAAATAATTTTATTGATTAAAAGTTATTCAGAATTGAAGATGACTTACCAAATGCATAAATGTTGTGAGTTCAAGTGTTTGGAAGGTAGTATTTCGAAACTCGAATGTTCTAGACTCAAATGATAATATCTCCTAAATTGTTGTAGTTACTTGCAATTATTAATTCAATTGTATTTTGTTAAACAATTCACTCATCGTTTTGGTTTTTTTGTTTCATCAGTTAGTTTCCTTATTTACGTTGATAATAAGATTAGAAAATATCCTTGAAAATTTTTCTGTTGAAATTCTAGGTAGGACGATATCGTAATTTATTCCTTGTAATGATAGCCGATTTAGAATAAATACTGTAGCTTGTTGGATTTGTTTAATAATAAGTGTTATGTATTATTTTCACTGATTTTTTTCCAGATGACATTTTCTTCTTTCTTCGTGAAAATTTTGATTGTTGTAACATAGATTGTCACTTTTTGCTAAAACTCATATAACCATAGTTGAGTGTTGTTCTAGTTTTGTTCTGTAAGTCTTTATCCCAAAAAAATAAATAAATAAACAAAGCCATTGAACGAAATTATTTATGAAAACTCAAACCTTACAAAAACATTCAGAACAATTAAATATTATTTGAATAGAAGAAAATAGTTTATCGATTGTTATAGAAAATATTATCTGCAGCTATCAGCATCAAGAAAATTGTTTTCTTTGTCGAAACTAAATGATACAAACAAGTGAATATTATTGTTTATGGAATAAAAACAATCAACATGTGGGTGTCGGTTGACTGTGTTCGTTGGAGCACGTTATCTCTTCTCAATTCAAACAACCACACCCATACTCTTAATGTATAACTTAATCTGTTCATACTTTTAATATTGCTCATATGATGACTGCAAGCAAATCAATACATCATAAACCGTTAGGTTTGGTATCTGTTATATAATCAATTATCTTTTACTAACATCAGAAGTTGTGCTATTTAGAATGATCAAAATCGTATTTCAGCCAACTAAATTTTAAAGAAAACTTTCGAATATTCTCGTATTTTCCTCAACAATATCATTATCTGACATCAGTGGCTGTTGTTTCTAGTTCCTATGTAAACTTACCTATCGATCTTAAATTCAGTTACTGAATAAACTATTACAAGCATCTTTGATATCCCTACTATGATTGTCATCAATCTATATCTGTATCGTTATGTGCTTTGACCAAGGTTGTTATGAGGGGCGATCGAAAAATCATATCTTATAACTTACATATACTATTTTCCTTCGTCAAATCTGTGACTTCTACAAAACAAATATCCAATTTCCACACAAACTTAATACGGTAATGATAATCAAATTAAATTTGTCAATTATTATTTCTCGTCTTGCTCTTGACTCATGATTGGAATTGTATGCTTGATATATAAAGATAACTAATCGACTATTAAGATATATTATCATCAATACAGATGTCACATAAGTATACAATAATGAATAAATAAAGCCATAAACATTTCTAAATGATGTCAGATAATGATATTGTTGAGGAAAATACGAGAATATATTTAATATTGCTCATGCTGGTATTGTAATAACTGCTAATAGAAACTAACTAACTAATCAAATGTAATAGATTGTAAGTAAATATACAATTCAATGACAAACAATATAGTATTTTCGAATTAAATGTTGAATGAAATTTAATTTAAAAAAATACTCTAATATATAAAAAATACAAAACTATAAAAGAATGCAGTTGACAGTGAAAAAAATATAGCAATTCATAATTGACAAGCCAGTAAAGCTTCAAGATATAGCAAGTTTTCAAAACTAGACAAGTCTCCAGAAATTATAAGAACAAGAAGTGAAAGTCATATTGTGCAATAAAAAACAACAAGAGAAAATATCTATTTCAAATGAGTAATAATCAAAGAGAAACGTCGATAGAAAATATTGAAACACAAAAAGGGAATGTTGTGAATAAAAATTTCAATGATGGAAAACGAGAAGAAAAACAGTAACTGAAGCAGAATAGAAACACAATCCATTAATATTTTCATGATTATAAAATATTCTCTATCATTATCGATTACTGATAAGAATAAATGTTAAATTAAAATTTTTCAAAAAAGTATGTTCTTCCTATTATATTCGTTAGATCGAGAACATTAAACTAACGAATTCATCAACAGGTGAATTATTTGTTGATAAAAAATATTTTCATGTTGACTAATAAATCTTTATTTAAAATAAAAAACTATCATATCAAACAATTCCTGTTCTTCTCAAGATAATCTTTTTTTCTTTCTCTTTGCTTTTATTTGTTTCATATTAAATAAACATTTAGTTATTCAAGCCATGAATTTTAATAAACAAAAAAATCTCATAGTAATAATAATTGAAATTTATCAAAATCAGAGATGATCTTTCTGTTCATGTGCAAAGAATATTTTCATGATAGAACCATTAAAACTTTTTCGTAGTTATTTTCTATGTGAAAAAGATATGAAGGTTTGTTTCTCACGATGCAAATGTAAATGCCATAATCATTTCATGTTCGTTATTGATATATCATTCTAAATAAAACAGGGGCTACTGTTAAATTGA
>CAJNSZ010001532.1:0-25242 GCA_905329745.1 Rotaria sp. Silwood2 | reverse complement strand
CTATGACAGTGTTCTCCAGAGATGAAGTCGATCATTTTCATTTTTCATTTTACAATTCTGAAATTTAACACTTCGGTTATGGATCTGAGTGTTGACATATTTCTCTACCATTCAAAGGAAATAATATTAATATGAAACGTCGAATAAGAAATAACTGTTTACTTGATGAACTGTAAATGGTAAATATTATCACCAATTTTTATTGTAGATCATTGTCAAACAAAAACGCCTTAATCTCTGATGGTTCTAAAATGTCCATCATATATTTTTCAAATACTATGATTTCGATGAAATGAAATATTTAAAGTAAATCTGAATCGTTATTATTTTCTTTATATTTTCACACAAAATTTGTTTACCAAATACGAGCAAAAGAATCACTTCGAAAAATGAGTATTTTTTACATGTAAAATAGTACTTGTCCTTTCTTGCTTTCTTAGCATTGATAAAGTGAAACATTAACATGATCCTCATTTCTTATCTGTATGTTAACGATAGATAAAGTCATATAACATACATTCATTGTTTAGAAGAATGTCGAACGATAATACAACTACCACTGATGCAACTTCACAACTTATCGATTTAACAGTAGATAACCTTACAAAAAATGTAAAATTGGTGAATAGTCAAACACCTAATGCACGACTAAAATTTTTAATGGAAAAATTAGTAGATTATCTTCATAATTATGTACGTGAAACTCGACTTACAACTGAAGAATGGAATGAAACAATTAAATTTTTAACTGAATGTGGACATATGTGTACTGATATTCGACAAGAATTTATTTTATTAAGTGATATATTAGGAGTCGGTGTTCTTGTTGATGCACTAAACAATCCTAAACCTGCAAATGCTACAGAATCCACCGTTTTGGGACCATTCTATACCGATGATGCACAAGATGTAGTCAATGGTGATAGTATTGCATCACCAGACAAAGGAGAAATATGTCTTGTACTTGCTACAGTTAAGGACACCAAAGGCAATCCAATTGAAGGAGCCAAGATTGAGGTTTGGGAAGCGGATAATAACGGTCGTTATGATAACCAATATGATGAACGAGATAGACCAGATATGCGTGGTCGACTTACATCGAACAAAAATGGGGAATTTTTTTTTAAATGTGTCAAACCAGTATCATATCCTGTACCTATTGATGGTCCCGTTGGAAATTTGTTAGAAAAACTTCATCGAACTGCTTATCGACCAGCACATATACATTTTCGTATTCATGTTCCAGAAAATATATATGATGATTTAGTTACAGCATTGTACATCAGTGGTGATCCGTATGAATCAAATGATGCTGTTTTCGCTGTTAAAAAAAGTCTTATTGTAAATGTTGGAAAAGTAGAAGATATATCAGTGGCAAAGAAATATAATGTTATTGAACAAGATTGGTTGATTAGATATGATTTTGTTCTGACTACAAAAGACGAAACTCAAATACTGCTCGCAATACCTACAACCGATTAACCATTGACCAATTTTGATACTGTGTTGTTTTATAAATTCGATTAGATAGCGATTTCTTAAAGTACAAAATAAAGGTTTATTCTAGTGCTATGAAGATTAAATTTAATTTCACGGATTCGATGGTTGAATGTTGTTAATAGCAACGGAATAAAAAGATTAGCGCCTTCCTTCTTTTGGTTGGGCAGTGGAAAGTAGTGTCATCGTTACGTGAGCTGTATTATTCAGGATACAAACGACCAATAGAGTAAATAACGATGGAAATAAAATTCTAAATCCTATCTCACTCTAACTACAATAGTGGAGAGTGTAGCTACTTTATTGGTACTGTGTATTCTTGATAATACGACGGACTTAGTGAAGGTCCCATCCGTCACTAATTGTTAACATTATTGAGATTTGAATGTATTTTTATGAAATTTTTGATACTTTTTTTCACCAGAATATAAGTTTAAGTGAGATCAATTATCATTCTCACATTCTTTTAAAAAAAAACATAATTATTTCGAGCTATGTTGAGAAGTATTTATTGACATAATAATTTCCATCAAAGCTTCCCTTCATCTACAAATTATTCGTTATTGAAACAGATCCTTCGATTTTGCTGATATTGAATTTAAGAACATAAAATACTTTACTACACAATGTCTATTATTTTTATTTTCTCATGTAAATAATTCCGAAATTCTATCTTTACTCATTTTGTGAACTAACAAATGAACAGTTTCAACTTATCAATCACTTTCTCACTGAAAGCTAGTGAGCTGCAATTTGTCGACCATGAGAAATCATCTTTAGATGTTCATAAACTGATTTTTCAAAATCATAAACATTTTGCCAAAGTTGTTTCTGATCTAATCAGATTATATATCATATCGAGTCATTTATAAGTCAATAATATTTTCTGTTTCCCAAGAATTCTCTTAGTCACATTCAGAATCAACATGATGATAATATTATTCGAAGATATCGTTGATTTTCATAAACGTCATGTAATCAAACTAAATGAGATTATTATTATTAATAATGTGTTTTTGGAACGATCGAAATGATTAACATAAGTTAAAATGAAATTGAGGCAATTAATTAATTCAACAAAAGAATTAAATATATGGGGAGAACGTTTAAATTATTGCAAACAAGTGCTGCAAGTTCAGCATGTCAGTGTGGGTATGGATATAGATTGAGAGAAGATTCAAACATCCACACCCACATCCATAGAATTCTTGGAAGTTCTTATAGAAACAACTTCTATTTTATTTTAGCGTGTTCCATA
The DNA here is from genome assembly GCA_905329745.1 of Rotaria sp. Silwood2. Taxonomy (NCBI): domain Eukaryota; kingdom Metazoa; phylum Rotifera; class Eurotatoria; order Philodinida; family Philodinidae; genus Rotaria; species Rotaria sp. Silwood2. The sequence goes on along the minus strand of CAJNSZ010001532.1, from coordinate 22,487 downwards.
TACACTAATGTAAGAACGAAGAAAGAATTATTTTAAAACTTTTGATCTAGTAACTCACATTAAGTGATATTGAACAACATTTTGAAATCATTATTTAATGTAACTCAAAGCCTTCTTAATTTGTATAAAAGTTCTATTTCGATGTTAAACATCGTATTTTTAGGTTTCTTAATAGCTCGATGTCTTCATAGTTACCAGAGGCTAGTATTTAACAAAACTTTTACAAAAAAAAAGGAGATCTGTTCTGATATCTTTGTAATGAAATCTGGAACTGACAATTACTAGCTATTGAAATTTTCTGACAGTCGATTAAAAATTGTTCAGAAAGGTAAACCCGAAACTTCAAGATGGAAAATCTTTAGTACAGACTAAATGCACTTTCTGATTGCTTGTTAATATATCAAGATCATAATAAATTCATTTCAACGTGATTCGACGCTCTCATCATGCGGTGAGAAAGTATGAGCTCAATACTTAGAGCTGAAATTTTGATGTCGACTAGGAATACGTCAGATGTAAACTATCTCACTCATGTTTCTGGACCGTTAAACTATGAAGATCGATAAAAATGAGCAAAATACTCTAGCTTCAGTCCCTTAAAAATTGATTAGATAACCAATCGATTCGATTATTCCAAGTATGAGCTACTCTATTGGCACTCGGAAATGAAAGACAACAGCTATTAGAAAAGTCTCGGTATGAATGTCTGCTACTACTAGAGAAAGCAAGGAGTGTCATAAATGTTCTCAATACAATGTGAGAACCGATTATTACACATTTCACTAATTATTTGTTGTGATCCAGTTATTAGCTGATAGCTATGTTTAGATATAAGACTAGAGAGATCGTAAGAGATCTAGCTCAGCTATGTTTGTCTCAAATGACATGATCATCAGTCGGTAAGCTTTCAAATCCACTCAAGACTACTAATGCCTTATGGTTGCGAACGCAAAGACGATAGTTTTATAACACTTATTGGCTCTTTCAAAAAGTTTTAAAACATGTTTTCCACCAATTTTACGATAGAGATCTTGCTAGTCAATGGTATACTGTTGATAATATTGAGAAAATAGAGAGAGAGAGAGTATGGGTACGGATGAGGACAAGACATCTCCACACCCACACCTCTGTTCGACAAAACATCTTTTGAATGCATTTTCTGTTTCATAATTTTGATTTATTACGATTAGTCAAAGAAATTTTTTTTCGTGCGTAAAAAATTTATTCATTTTATTATTCTTTGTAATTTCGGTTGCATTCGTTCAAGTTTCCAATCATGTATTGAGACTATTTTATATGAAACTTTCATTGATTTTTTTCGATTTGGATATAAATTAAATTGATGAAGACATTTCTTTAAACACCGAAAAAAGTTTTGATGTTGATCTAATGTTTGTGAATCAAGTTGAAAAGCAAGAGAATAGAATGCTTCGGTATTATTTGATTGGTATTCAATTGAACATTGTGTTTGAATAATTAAATGACATTCTTCTTCACAATCATTGACAAAACGTACTAAACGTGATTTTATCCAACCAATCCATTCATCAAGTTCATGAATATTTTCACTTGAAAGTGTTAATTGAAGAAGTGATTTCGTGTTTTCATTTGGAAAATCATTATTTAATTCAAGAATTTGTTTAAGTGCATTCATTTTATCTTCACAAGTAATTATATTTACTGAATCAAGCAATTGTAGAACACATTGAAACTCTTGAATAATTAAATCACGTGTAGAATTTGTTGTTGAACGTCCTGTATTATTATATGGTGGACTTGGTGATATAATACGCATTGATCCACGATTATGTACTGATGATTTATTCGAAAGAGTCATTTGTTTATAAGATTTTGAATATAGACAAAGTTCTTGTGATGACCAATTAAACTGTGCAAATGTGGAAAAAAATTTTTGAACTAACGAAAAAAACTCATCTATAGAAAAATGTTCAATTGATGAAAGAGATTTGATTGGTGATAAATATGTATGACAAATATATGCACATAAGATAGCCCAAGAATAACCACCTAAATAACAATAGACTTGTCCATAAAGACCTACATGTTGAGCCCAAGCACGAATAAATGCTAGAAGATGTTGAAAAATAGGTGGAAAACGAACATATATAAACAGACGTTCAATTTCATATATCTACAAAGAAAAATGTTTTAGAAACGATTTTAATAACGGAAAGTTTGCGATGCTTTAAAAACTTAATATATGTGTTGTAGTCTTTTTTTTTTCTAACGGAGACATTTTCGAATAAATTTTGAAAGCAATTGTTTTCACAGTTAAGACTCAAAGCGAGTACACACTGATTACTCAAATTGTTTAATAAGATTTTGTTTCAATTTTTTCTGCAACTTTAAACGCATAAAAAAAGAATTTGAATAGAGAATATAGTAGAGAAAATTCTTTCTAACAAAAATATAGAACAATAAAAATGATTCCCTAGTGTCAAAACACTAAATTTTCAGAAAACCGAAAAACTGGTTTTTCAGTATTTTGAACACTCAAATGTAACTTTTTCGGGATTACACAGAATAATAGAGAGAAGAATTCTCTAATACATCCAAGTTTTTAGTTACGATACAAACCTAATTGAAAAATTAAAAATAGTTTTTTCAAAAAATATCATAAAAACTACTTTTTAGACCTTCATAAGATTGCTGTATTTCAGCAAAAAGAAATGTATCATTATGTACAGAATTTTTTTCTCTGTCGTTCTCTATGAAGTTTGAATAATATTATATTAGTGTGTTCCAGACGATGAAAAAGTAGTATTTTCTGAAGATCTGTTTTTTGAATATTTGAGAAACATTTTTATTTATCTTACCCCATGTATAGATTGTTGAAAATTTGAAGATTGTTCTTTATTTATTTCAATTTGTACAAATATTTCAACTTTTGTTTGATCATTAAATAAAATTGATATTATTGGAAATAATGCTTGAATTTTTCGATAATAAATTATTTCATTTTTTAAATTTACATTTATTTGTGTTTCAAGTAAATTAACAATATGATTATTTAATGCATTTGAGTCATGCTTTAATTGACGAAGTGTTCTATCAAATGTTGTTTCATTATCTATTGATTTAAGTTCATTTAAAAGAAACACTGTATCAAGATCTTGTCCATTAATACCCTAAAAAAAATATTATATAAATGTTTTTTGATTTAATTAATTTTATCTTACAATACGAAAACTTCCATATGATAAAAATGAATGAGTAAAACAATGTAGTGTATCTTTATTAAACATTTGTTCAAAACAAGATGAAAGTTTTTTGAATTTTTCTTGTTTTCGTTGATATGATTCATCAGTTTCATATAGATTCATTGTTTGAAAAAGTTCTTGTAATTTATAATCAACACAATTTAAGTGTTTCGAATTAATTGGTTGAAGTACAGGACCTAATGGTAATTGATAACTAATATGAAATGGTGTTGTGTCATTGTCATATGGTCGTTGTAAGATGTAAACATATTGAACAGGAAAGGACAGGGGCGCATAAGAACATGATTTGGCCCATAGCACTTTTCAAACAGAACTCATCACAATCATCCATAGGATGGAAGAACTTTTCACGGCGAATACTTTGATACTCGATTCGAGTTATACTTCCAGTATATTTGAGGATTTCCAAACCCATACATTCATTATTGGAACGATTCTTTGCGATCAACCTTTCAACTATAAAGTCAGGAGCAGTCAACTTTTATTATAGCCCATTAGATAGCATTTTTGACGGGCTACAAAATCGTATAACTTTCAATATTCCTGAAGGTGGGCCAAAAAAAAAGTTACAGACCATACTGTTGAAACTATGCCAATTTTAAATACACTGTAAGATAGGTGACTTATGATTTCTCTTAAAGTTCGGAGAAGCCAACTTCTATTATAGCTCATTCGATAGCATTTTTTACGGGCTACAAAATCATATAACTTTGAATATTTCTGAAGGTGGGCCAAAAAAAAGGTTACAGACCATACTGCTCAAACCATGCCATTTTTGGATACACTGTAACATAGGTGACTTATGATTTCTCTTAAAGTTCGGAGAAGCCAACTTCTATTATAGCTCATTCGATAGCATTTTTGATGGGCTACAAAATCATATAACTTTCAATATTTCTGAAGGTGGGCCAAAAAAAGGTTACAGACCATACTGATCAAACTATGCCAATTTTAGATACACTGTAAGATAGGTGACTTATGATTTCTCTTAAAGTTTGGAGGAGCCAACTTCTACTACGACTCATTCGATAGCATTTTTTACGGGCTACAAAATCATATAACTTTCAATATTTCTAAAGGTGGGCCAAAAAAAAGGTCACAGACCATACTGTTGAAACCATGTCAATTTTAGATACACTATAATATAGTTGACTTATTATTCCTCATAACATCAATAGAAACTAGTTTGTATCGTAACTCGTTGGATGAAGCTTTGGATGAATGACCTTTTGGTATAATTTGTACGAGCGAAAAGGTGAAATCGTTGTGATGAAGTAGGTGCGTGGTATTTTAGTATGTCTCTAACGAGGGAACCTCTTGAGGTGATAAAAAGCTTTTGAACTCAAACTACTTTTATCTTATAGGTCGCGGTGAGTAATGATATTCCCTAAGTTGGTTCATCTTCAATGTGCTTTGAAGTGGAGTTATGACCGTTTTGGTGTTTTTTCGACCTATGCCACCGTATTACCAGACAAAGTAAACAAGCGAATTTCGACCTGAAATATTGTCCATGCGTAGAACTAATGGTCACTAGAATACTCTCAAATTTTCAGACGAAGCGCATGCATCCTTCTTGAGATAATGAATTTTCAAAAAACGNAGAGCAGAAAAATACTTTTGAGGCGAAACTCAGAAATACTCATCTAGAAACAAAAGTATAAACATGGAAAAAAAACTAAAACATCAAGGATCATAGGGGGGTCTTCTAATCTGTCTTTTGCGTCGTTTATTCAAGGGGGGTCTTCTATTATGGGGGGGTCCTCTATTATAGGGGGGTCTTCTAACGTGTCGATGGCTTTATATGTGCAGAGTTTTTTTTGATGAAGTTCTATCTTTTGCATCTACCTATAAAGACAGACACTTTGTCTTTATTCATGCGGAATAAAGACAATCTTTAATCTATTTGTCGAGACTGTAATTCACAGAAAAAAATGTAGAAAGTTTCATTAAAGAGGGCGCTATTCTATAATCTCCATTGCTCCAGTACAAATACATTTCAGAGAAAACTTCTCAGTTCTGTGCAAATTTCAAAGATATATTGTTGCTTTCATCAACTTACGTTGAGAAACATTTATTTATGACTTCAAAAACCATTTTACTAATTCAAATAACAAATATTAGTGCATTCATCACAATATTGTTTTTTTTATCAATATCTATTCATGATAGAAATAGATTGATATAAATTTCTGGATAAAAATAGAGCACGCCAGATCACACACGATCAGAGAAGATCTGCCTTAACGTCTACCGTATGTTTCTTGATTTTTAAATCTTATGTGATCTGATAAGATCTGACATGTGTTATGAAGTCGGTTATTATACGTTTCTTAATCGCCGAATCTTGCAAGATATTTGCTTGACACTTTCATTCAGAATCTGATGAGATCTTTGCAGTAAATTAGCCCATAAGTGCTTGCTGGATTTTATGTCAAGATCATACAAAAAATCTTGTATGCATCAGATCTGATAAGATCTGGCCCGATCTGAGGTCTGACTTTTTCACCTGGGGCATCTTTACGTATCATATCTTATTGGATCAGCTGTCGAATCAACGTGACAAATAGGTTTCAGACCATCTACATCGCTTAATATTCATGTTGCAAAGGAATTGTAATTATATTTCCACTTGACTGACATGTTTCAAGAAAATCATTGAAAAGTGTTAATTAAGGGTGATATTATTTCTATCTTTTGACTCAAGAAAAAGTATTATGTGCATGTCTTTTGGATATTCTTTTAGGTGCATCTTGTGCAACTTTTTTTCGCTCTATCATATCCATACAAAACTATTGTCGATTCAAACTATTTTTGATATTTTTTTGTCTCGTTGCTCAGGCATTGACCTTTCATTGATATGCTCGAAAACTATTTCAGAAAAATCTAAATATACAGTTTTCTAGAGCAAAACTTCCTCTATCATTTGAGATATGATTCAATTCGATTTGATTGACTTCGGAGAAAAAAAAACAATCGCATACTAAGAAATCTATTGTTTAATTATCAAAAACTTCATTTTCTTCATTAAACTCTATCCTATCGTACGAAACAAAACGCTTCAAACTTGTTTGAATTTAGTTCAGAAATGAATGAACATATCTTTATACAATATGCCTATTTCACGCTTAATCGATCATAAAAATACACGCTGTCGATTCAAATAAATACGGTCGTTTGCGATAACAAACAACAAATTAGTTGATTTCGTCATATAAAATAGATCATATCAACAATTCAAGTGAAGCCATAATCAATAACTGATTCAATCATGTTTACATATTTTGCTTCATGTTATTTATTTATTTTCAATAGTCGAACAGAATTTTATTTGTTTATTTTTCCAAAACAAAAATAGAATTTATCTAATTATTTTATTGTTCTTTGAGGTTTCGCTTGCATTCGTTCAAGTTTCCAATCATGTGTTGAGATTATTTTATAGGAAATTTTCATTGATTCTTTTCGATTTGGACACAAATTAAATTGATCAAGAAACTTCTTTAAACAATTAGAAAAATTTCGATGTTGAATTAATGTTTGTGGATCAAGTTGAAAAGCAATAGAATAAAATGCTTCAGTATTATTTGATCGATATTCAATTAAATTTTGTGTTTGAATAATTAAATGACATTCTTCTTCACAATCATTTATAAAATGTGCTAAACGTGATTTCATCCAACCAATCCATTCATCAAGTTCATAATTATTTTCACTTGAAAGTGTTAATTGAACAAGTGATTTGATTTTTTCATTTGGAAAATCATTATTTAATTCAAGAATTTGTTTTAATGCATTAGATTTATCTTCACAAGTTATTGTATTTATTGTATCAAGTAATTGTAATACACGTTGAAAACCTTGAATAATTAAATCACGTGTAGAATTTATTGTTGAACGTCCTGTATTATTATATGGCGAACTTGGTGATATAATACGCATTGAACCACGATTATGTACTGATGATTTTTCTGAAAGAGTCATTTGTTTATATGATTTTGGATAAAGACGAAATGCTTGTGATGACCAATTAAATTGTGCAAAAGTTAAAAAAAATTGTTGAACTAATGAAAAAAATTCATCGATAGAAAAATTTTCAATTGATGAAAGAGATTTGATTGATGATAAAAATGTATGACAAATATGTGCACATAAAATAGACCAAGAGTAACCACTTAAATAACCATAGGCACGACCATAAAGACCAACATGTTGAGCCCAAATACGAATAAATGTTAGAAGATGTTGAAAGATAGGTGGAGAACGAACATGAATCAATAAATATTCAGTTTCATGAACCTAAAAGAATAATTGCATATATCTCGATGTTTAGTATTCCCATGGATTAGACAATTGTTGTATTGTTTGTGTTATGCATCATGGAAACAATATGGAAATTTTCAATAAATGTTTCTTAGACCTTCTCAAAATTGAATGCAATTCAATGATGAAAGGTGGCAGATAAAATCTTTTCCCCTACAGCTTCGAATTGAAGTCAGAAAGTTGGTTTTTAGAGATTCTGGTTTTCCTCAAATGTTCAAGTTTTGTTCGAACTTTTTAACTTGCCAATTATTAGAGAAATTCCTTCCAATTACACGAATCTTTTTTTATAGATGCTTCCTAGCTATTACTGTCGTGAAGAAAACTTAACAATACAACGGCTTTAAACTTTCATCTTTTCAATGGATAAAATGCATCTCAGTGATCGTTTTGATGTTTAATGTTTCTTAACAAACAGATCTCCTTATTACGTTATAGTTCAATGAGGCATTATAATATTGAGTTTAGTTTCTTGTCTATCTTACCCGAATAACAGGTTCATGAAAATTCAAATGTAACTTTGAATTATCTTGAGCATATTGTTCTTTATTTATTTCAATTTGTACAAATATTTTTACTTTTGTTTGATCATTAAATAAAATTGATATAATTGGAAATAATGCTTGAATGTTTCGATAATAAATTATTTCATCTTTTAGATTTCCGTGTATTTGTGTTTCAAGTAAATTAACAATATGATTATTAAATGCAGTTGAATCATGTTTTAATTGATGAAGTGTTTCATCAAATGTTGTTTCATTATTTGTTGATTTAAGTTCATTTAAGAGAAATATCGTATCCAGATCTTGTCCATTAATACCCTAAAAGAAATTATATAATAAATTATGTTTTTGTTTTTCATTAATTAAATTTATCTTACAATACGAAAACTTCCATATGGTAAAAATGAATGAGTAAAACAATTTAATGTATCTTTATTAAACATTTGTTTAAAACAAGATGAAAGTTTTTCGAATTTTTCTTGTTTTCTTTTATATGATTCATTTGTTTCATAAAGATTCATTATTTGAAAAAATTCTTGTAATTTTCTATCAACACAATTTAATTGTTTTGAATTTATTGGTTGAAGTACAGAACCTAATGGTAATTGATAAACTATATGAAATGGTGTTGTATCATTGTCATATGGTCGTTGTAAGATGTAAATATATTCAACAGGAAATTTAAATGATTCATTTAAACCTAAAAGAAATTAAACAGAAATTCTTTCTTACTGAACTTTATTATTTTCATATCTTATCAATTTGTAATTGTAATTAAACATTTTTAGGTACTTTTCAGAGAGATAGGTAAAATATACGAAGAACGAGGACAAAATTAAATTTCAGTTTCGAAGAAATTTTGTTTACATATAAACTAATTTTCGTTGAGGCTTAGAACTTATGAGATACTCTTTATTTCTCAAAGCATTGAATTACATTTCTATGAAGCTTTTCTCATAGTCATTACATTAAAATTTTCTAGAAATAGGAATTGAGTATCTCAAGCTGACGACTTGTGCAATACAACATCGTAAAACTTGACTGATATTTAGATGGTTTTCAATTGCTTTCCATTTCAATAACTTACTCAATGATGATTTAGCTTGATTTAATTTTTGTTCATTTTCGAATTGTGCAATTGTCATATGTGGATTATAACCATTTCTATTATTTTTTGAACATTGTGGAAATAATTGTTTAAGTTGTTCATGTAATTGTTTAACATATTTTGTTGATTGTTGATTTAATTTCATAAAACTAATATTATTTTCAATAAATGAATCAATTTCATTTATTTCAATAGAAAATGATTCAATTTGACATAATAAAAGTCTTAATGGTAAAAGAATATCTTCTTGATCATCTTGACAATCAGTTAAATCAAAAAATGGCCATAATAAATTAAAATGCGGAGGCCATCGATTAAACGATGGATCATATTGTTCACGATATGAATTAATTAATGGCCACGTATTTATTGTTGGTAAAATAACAAGTGCTGAACGATGACTTATTGATCTTGTTCGAAAATTAATAATTAATTGTAAAGCATAATGATCCGATTGATTAATACGTTGATTATTATCAATATTCAATGGATCAATTGGAATTGTTTCAATACCAATCATTAAAAGATATTCAATTGAATAAGATATATTATCTAATGTATGAATTAAATATCGATCTAAACGACGATTTATTTGTGATTGAGATGTAATTCGAGCACAAAGATTATTTGATGGATCAAATGTAAAACCAGGATTCTAAAAATAAAACAGTCAACAAATACTCCATGATCGTTATTGTTCATTAGAGAATAAAGGATATCCCAGAAGATCTTAAACGATTTTCAAATTCACCTTTTTTGCATAGAGAAAAATTAAACTTTTTGTAATTTTGACAAATTATTGTATGTACTATTTTTCAATACCCTGAATTGATAAATATTTAAAATAGTCTACAAATTTTATTGATCAGTGGTAGAAACTCATCGTACTGTCAGCCTACGATCATTATAACAGAATGTATTTTAATGTAATTTTTTATGATGATCAAGTTGATAAATGAAGGATGAAAGTGACTTTGGATCCTGCTGAATATATTTTTTATGAACAAAAAAAAAAAAAATTTTTAATGCAAAGCACTAACCGATGTTTTTTCTATAGAAAATATTTATCGTAGACAAGAATATAATAATATCGAACAAGGGCAAAACAAGAATAAAGAGAACTATAGAAATATGTATTAGTCGTTTATATCAAAGATTAATAAATAAAATGCTAGAGGATCGAGAAAATCGATAGGTATGAATATTTGCATTTATTCGATATTAATTATTGTAAAAACATGAAAACATTTGAAAGATTCCTATGTTCGAGAGACTTAATCGAAAAGTTCTGCAATTTTTTCTACAATCTGGTCTAATCAATGCCTTTAGGTGAGCTAAGTTTCAAATCAAAATTGAGAATCTTTCCTCGTAAGTAGATAGAATAATTTACCGAAACTCTGAAGAGTTTGCTTTGCTGAATGCAAGAACAATGAATTCTAAAAATGTTTCAGAACTTCCATGGACACACACTTTATCAATTCGAAGTTTAACATCAATCAAATTCCTCTTGTTATTTAACAATTATTAATAAAATCGAAATATCTTACCTCATCAAGATGATAACTATCTTTCCATAAATCATGTACTTCATTTTCATATGTAGCAAGAATATTTTGTTCTTTTATATGATTATCTCCAAAGTTAAAATCACCAATAAGCATATAATTATTTGTTTTCATTTTTTTAAAAATATTTTCTAAAGTTTGACAACGTTTTTCACTTGAATTACGTGAAAGATCGCTATGTAAATGAAGATTAACAAGATCAATTGTTATTTTACTATTTAAACCAAATCGAGCTATGATTAATTCTTTTGTTATTTTCTGTCTTGTTACTGTTGTTTTATCTTCATCCGATAAATTAAGTGGACATATTGAAAATGATCTTGGTCGAAAATTTTTCATAATCATTAATTGTCCATATGATTTATCTTGATTACTATTAATAACATTTTTCATAATAATAATATAATAATTATTTTCTTTTAACCATATTTCATTTAAAAGAAGATTAAGAAAATTAACAGTTACTTCTTGTAAACAAATAATATCAGGTAAAAGTGATTTAAGTGTATCAAGTATTGATCGATATCGTTGAGAAGTATAAATAAGTGTTGGTTGATAATAATCAAATAAAATATTCCATGTTACAAAATGACATCGTTCAGGAAGACATGTTTCATTTGTTGATGGAATTTTTGAATCATCTGATGTTAATGATATATGTGGACATTCAATCCATTTTTGAAGAGATTGATCAAAATTATAGAGTCCTTGCACAAGAGTAGATATTTGCTCAGTATCTAGGATATAGAAAAAACGGATTTGAATGATGATAGAATCGAGTTCAAACTCTGTATAAAACTTCTTTAAAATGAAAATTAGTATCATAATGAAGGATAGAATGTTATTTTCTATTGTAAAAAACAAACTTTGATACAAAACAAGAGTCCTCTGTATATCTTAGGACTTCAGATGGGTGATCTGAGGATCATTAGAGCATTTTTTTAAGAGAACTACAATATTAAATTCGTACTGTATTTAAAGCTAGAGGGCTGCAGGGTGCAGGATTTTTATAACCTGTAACCTGCCCTGTAAATTTTTTGTAACCTGATCCTGCCCTGCCCTGTGAATATTTTTGCGGACCCTGCCCTAAAACTTTCTAATGTAACCTGTAACCTGCCCTGCCCTGCCCTGCTAATTTTAAAATAGAGGAATATCCAAAATTTCCTATCAGTATTTATAGTACATTTAATTGTGTGTACTTNACCCACACCCACACCCACACACACCCACACCCACACCCACCCACACGCACACCCACACCCCCACACCCACAGACCAGGCTAAATGTACCTTCTGATGGCTTGTTAATATATCAAGATCATAATAAATTCATTTCAACGTGATCCGACGCTCTCACCATGCGGTGAGAAAGTATGAGCTCAATACTTAGAGCTGAAATTTTAATGTCGCCTAGAAATACGTCAGCTGTAAACTATCTCAGTCATGTTTCTGGACCGTTAAACTATGAAGATCGATAAAAACGAGTAAAATACAGTAGCTTCAGTGCCTTAAAAATTGATTAGATAACTAGTCGATTCGATTATTCCAAGTATGAGCTACTCTATTGGCACTCGGAATTGAAAGACAACAGCTATTAGAAAAGTGTCAGTATGAATGTCTGCCACTACTAGAGAAAGCAAGGGGTGTCATAAATGTTTTCAATACGATGTGAGAACCGATTATTACACATTTCACTGATTATTTGTTGTAATCCAGTTATTAGCTGATAGCTATGTGTAGATATAAGACTAGAGAGATCTTAAGAGGTCTAGCTCAGCTATGTTTGTCTCAAATGATATGATCATCAGTCGATAAACTTACAAATCCACTCTAGACTACTAATGCCTTATGGTTGCAAACGCAAAGATGATAGTTTTATAACACTTATTGGCTCTTTCAAAAAGTTATAAAACATGTTTTCCATCAATTTCACGATGGAGATCTTGCTAGTCAATGGCATACTGTTGATAATATTGAGAAAATAGAGAGAGTGTGGGTGCGGATGAGGACAGGGCATCCACACTCACACTTTTGTTCGATAAAACATCTTTTGAATGCATTTTCTGCTTCATAATTTTGATTTATTACGATTAGTCAAAGAAATTTTTATTCGTTTCTGCGTAAAAAGCCTACACAATTTGTTTATTTTATTATTCTTTGCAATTTCGGTTGCATCCGTTCAAGTTTCCAATCATGCATTGAGACTATTTTATATGACACTTTCATTGGTTTTTTTCGATTTGGATATAAATTAAATTGATGAAGACATTTCTTTAAATAACGAAAAAAGTTTTGATGTTGATCTAATGTGTGTGGATCAAGTTGAAAAGCAATAGAATATAATGCTTCGGTATTATTTGATTGATATTCAATTGAACATTATGTTTCAATAATTAAATGACATTCTTCTTCACAATCATTGATAAAACATACTAAACGTGATTTTATCCAACCAATCCATTCATGAAGTTCATGAATATTTTCACTTGAAAGTGTTAATTGAAGAAGTGATTTTGTTTTTTCATTTGGAAAATCATTATTTAATTCAAGAATTTGTTTAAGTGCATTCCTTTTATCTTCACAAGTAATTATATTTACTGAATCAAGCAATTGTAGAACACATTGAAAACCTTGAATAATTAAATCACGTGTACAATTTGTTGTTGAATGTTCTGTATTATTATATGGTGGACTTTGTGATAGAATACGCATTGATCCACGATTATGTACTGATGATTTATCCGAAAGAGTCATTTGTTTATAAGATTTTGAATAAAGACAAAGTGCTTGTGATGACCAATTAAATTGTGCAAATGTGGAAAAAAATCGTTGAGCTAATAAAAAAAATTCATTGATAGGAAAATGTCCAATTGATGAAAGAGATTTGATAGGTGATAAATATGTATGACAAATATATGCACATAAGATAGCCCAAGAATAACCACCCAAATAACAGTAGACTTGTCCATAAAGACCTACATGTTGAGCCCAAGCACGAATAAATGTTAGAAGATGTTGAAAAATAGGTGGGGAACGAATATATATAAGCAGACGTTCAATTTCATGTACCTAAAAAGAAAAATATTTTAGAAATGACTTGAATAATAGAAAATTTGCGATTCTTTAAAAACTTAATATATGTGTTGTAGTCTTTTTTTTCTAACCAAGATATTTTCGAATAAATTTTGAAAGCTATTGTTTTCACAGTTAAGACTCAAAGCGATTACACACAGACTACTTAAACTGTTTAATAAGATTTTGTTTCAATTTTTTCTGCAACTTTAAACGCATAAAAAAAGAATTTGAATAGAGAATGCAGTAGAGACAATTCTTTCTAACAAAAATATAGAAAAATAAAAATGGTTCTCTAGTGTCAAAACACTAAATTTTCAGAAAACCGAAAAACTGGTTTTTCAGTATTTTGAACACTCAAATGTAACTTTCTTCAGATTACACAGAATAATAGAGAGAAAAATTCTCTAACACATCCAAGTTTTTAATTGCGATACAAAAGCTGATTGAAAAATAAAAAATGGCTTTTTCAAAAAATATCATAGAAACTACCTTTCAGACTTCCATAAGATTGCTGTATTTCAGCAAAAAAAATTATCATTATATAGAGAATTGTTTCCTCTATCGTTCTCTATGAAATTTGTGTGTTCTAGGTGCTGAAAAAGTAGTGTTTTCTGAAGATCTGTTTTTTTTTCAATATTTGTGAAACATTTTTATTTATCTACTAGCTTCATCATACACATTTTCTTATAGCATTTAAAGTTTGATGAAAAAATTGAAAATAAATGATAATAATGATATGTTATTTATCTTACTTCATGTCTAGATTCTTGAAAATTTGAAGATTGTTCTTTATTTATTTCAATTTGCACAAATATTTCAACTTTTGTTTGATCATTGAATAAAATTGATATCATTGAAAATAATGCTTGAATTTTTCGATAATAAATTATTTCATTTTTTAAATTAACATTTATTTGTGTTTCAAGTAAATTAACAATATGATTATTTAATGCATTTGAATCATGTTTTACTTGACAAAATTTTTTATCAAATGTTGTTTCATTATCTATTGATTCAAGTTCATTTAAAAGAAACACTGTATCAAGATCTTATCCATTAATACCCTAAATAAAATATAAAATAAATGTTTTTTGATTTAATTAATTTTATCTTACAATACGAAAACTTCTATATGATAAAAATGAATGAGTAAAACAATGTAATGTATCTTTATTAAAAATTTGTTCAAAACAAGATGAAAGTTTTTTGAATTTTTCTTGTTTTCGTTGATATGATTCATTAGTTTCATATAGATTCATTGTTTGAAAAAGTTCTTGTAATTTAAAATCAACACAATTTAATTGTTTCGAATTAATTGGTTGAAGTACAGGACCTAATGGTAATTGATAAGTAATATGAAATGGTGTTGTGTTATTGTCATGTGGTCGTTGTAAGATGTAAACATATTGAACAGGAAATTTAAATGATTCATTTAAAGCTAGAAGACAAATAAAAATATTTTCATGTCTTATCAATTCACAATGGATAAATGTAAAAATTAAATTGAATTTAAATATTTTTAGATATTGGTAAAATATACTTCACATAATTATGCAATATGCATGATACATGTTAAAAAATATTGCTACTAGTTTGCGTTGGATTGGACTAGAAACTTTATTTCATTATAAAAACTATGTAAAGGGTGATGCCTACCTAACTATATCTATACGAACTTCGAGTACTTAGGAGTGTTCATAGTTCATTAAGAGTTCTGTCGATTTCGATATTTCAATTATCCCATTTCTTCTGCTTATTTCACTATTATTATAAGAGACAATGTCATCGAAAAACATCGTCCTAAGTACTCGAAGCTCTTATAGGTATAGTGGGGTAAGGGTTACTGTTTATTCATATATAAATAAATTTTCATTGAAGCCAAGAACTTATGGAATACGCTTTTGGATGTATTTACCTATAAACTTTTCATAACAAAATCAATTTTCGACGTTTATTCCTATCAAAATTTTCTCGAAATAAGAACTTATTATTTCATGCTAAGGATTTATGTAATTCAATATCGTAAAAATGAAACGATATTATGATCGTTGACAACTATTTCCTTGCAATAACTTACTCAAAGATGATTTAGCTTCATATAATTTTTCTTGATTATCAAATTGTGCAATAGTCATATGTGGATTATAACTATTTTGATCATTTTTCAAAATTTGTGGAAATAATTGTTTAAGTTGTTCATGTAATTGTTTAACATAATTTGTTGATTGTTGATTTAATTTCATATAACTAATATTATTTTCAATAAATGAATCAATTTCATTAATTTCAACAGAAAATGATTGATATTGACTTAATAAAAGTCTTAATGGTAAAAGAATATTTTCTTGATCATCTTGACAATCAGTTAAGTCAAAAAATGGCCATAATAAATTAATATGTGGAGGCCATCGATCAAATGATGGATCATATTGTTTACGATATGAATCAATTAATGACCATTGATTTATTGTTGGTAAAATAACAAGTGCTGATCGATGATTTATTGATCTTGTTCGAAAATTAATAACTAATTGTAAACCATAATGATCAGATTGGTTAATACGTTTGTTATTATTATTATTCAATGGATCAATAGGAATTTTTTCCATACCAATCATTGAAAGATGTTCAATTGCGTAAGAAAGATTATCTAATGCATAAATTAAATATCGATCCAAACGACGATTTATTGGCGACTGACATGTAATTCGAGCACAAATGTTACTTGATGGATCAAATGTAAAGCCAGGATTCTAAAACAAAATAGTCCATTATGACAGAAGTGACAACAGAATATATCTCACACTCTGCTAGAGAAAGATAAATGGTATTACAAAATCCGATTTATATCTCAAGTAACCACACACCATCCCTCCTAATCGAGAATCCCACTTGCTACAAAACTTAATTCAAAATCATTCTACAATGAAATATCATCTACGAGAACATGCTTCAAATCTTCAATGATCATCATTAAAAAATAGAATAAAGAGGAATAGATATATTTAGTATTCCTTATAAGTTGATACATGTTTTTTTATTTTATCGAGATACTTTGTTTTGATTTAAAAATAATAGGCAAGATGATTTAGAAAATCGATGCTTAGTGTATGATAGTGTTGCTAAAATTTCTCATAGACAATCAAAGTTATAGACTAGAACTTTCGCATTTATTCAGTACTAACAAGGTAAAGTTTCCAAGTGATAAATCGCTTTCGTGTTGAAACTAAATTTAATCCATAGGGCCTAGTGAGTAAATAAATACCATGGAGTGATTGGAGTTGTTGCGCCTTTGCTGCTGAGATGTCGAATTTTCAGTAGATTTTTCGTGTAGGATCCCATTTTTGAAGCTAAATCATACTTTTGAATTTCGATATGAAACATTGCATATAAAAAGGCACCATTTTGATTAGTTTATAGAAAATAAAATCAGAATTTTTTCACAAACTCTTTCGAGCATAAAAGTTACTGAATATAGACACATTGTCATGATTATTGTAAAAAAATCCAACAACTATCAGTTTTTTAAAATTTTAAAAATTTCTGAGACATCTTTTATCAATTAGAAGTTTGAAATCAACCGAATTTCGTCTTGTCATTTAAGATTTTATTGATAAAATTCAAATATCTTACTTGATCAAGATGATAAATATCTTTCCATAAATCATGTACTTTATTTTCATATGTTGCAAGAATATTTTGTTCTTTTAAATTATTATCTCCAAAATTAAAATCACCAATAAACATACAATTATTTGTTTTCATTTTTCTAAAAAAAATTTCTAATGCTTGACAACGTCTTTCACTGGCATTAGAAGAATGATCACTATGTAAATGAAGATTAACAAGATCAATTGTAATTTTAGTATTTAAACCAAATCGAGCTATGATTATTGTTTTCGATTTTTTTGCTGTTACTCCATGATCATCATCAGATAGATCAAGTGGGCATATTGAAAATGATCGTGGTCGAAAATTTTTCATAATCATCATTTGTCCATATGATTTTTTTTTATTACTATCAATAACTTTTTTTGTAATAATAATATAATAATTATTCTCTTGTAGCCATGTTTCATTTAAGAGAAGATTAAGAAAATTAAGAGTTACTTCTTGTAAACAAATAAAATCAGGTAAAAGTGATTTAAGTGTTTGAAGTATTGATTGATATCGTTGTGGAGTATAAATACGTGCTCGTTGATAATAATCAAATAAAATATTCCATGTTACAAAATGACATCGTTCAGGAAGACATGTCTCATTTGTTGATGGGATTTTTGGATCGTCTAATCTTAATGATATATGTGGACATTCAATCCATTGTTGTAGAGTTTGATCAAAATGATAGAGTCCTTGTACCAGAGTAGGTCTTTGCTTAGTATCTAGGATATAGGAAAAGAATTTAGATAAGATTTTGATCGAATGATCATTGGAAAATGTTATTCAAAACTGTTCTTTCGAAAAATCAAGCTTTGAAGAACAAAATATTTTTCATAACATTGAATACTTTAAAATTTAGTTTACCAAAATTATAATGATAGTTCGTTTGTTCATATAAACATCATTTGAAATCTCTTCTGACCTTGAATTACTTTTAACAAACGTCGAGTAAAATGGTAACAATGTTACACAGGGATTCAGGCTCATTGTCTACGAATAAAGAACTGTGGTTGTTTTAATGCGTTTCTTTACTGAGAGTAAGACATGCTCGTTGTCATTGAAACTTTTATGACTATCAAATGTCCCACCAGACAACATTTCAGTGAAAAAGTTTTTGTTTTAACTTTTTCGGAAATCTGTTACTCTCATTAAAAATTTCATTAAGCCAATCATCATTCTTTATTGATATGAAATTAACCAAAATTCGTTTATGTTTTTCTGATTTTGACAAGGAGAACATTTCAATGCAAAATAGTTTGTCTAATACTAATAATAGATCATGGCATCATAAGTATGCATGTATAAAGAAAAACACATTCTTTCAGGAGAGTCACACTTGGTTTGTCGAGTTTTTTACATTTATTTGAGAATTGAATTTAGATCTTTGCGTCAATAGAAACAAAAGTATACAAATGAATTAGATAACACTTTTCTACATTCATCCATCAAAATGTTTTCAAGTCTTTCTAACTCTTTTATTTATTAATCAAAAATAAAAGTTTTCTTTCATACCATTTGATACTTCTTTTAATTGATCACTACCCGTTAGTGTGTCTAACTTTTTCGTTCGATCCCATACAATCTGTTCATTGATTTTATAATATTGAATACGATGCGTTGGAACTCCATACTAAAAATAATCGTAATAGATTTAATTTATTCGAATTAAATAATATTACCTCATGCTCGTGAACTCTTTTAAATTCATGAAATGCTATTTCATGTATACCTGTAAAACGATCTTCATAACCAATTATAACTTGTGATCGATCAATTGTTTTATCATGTAATATTCGATTAAAGATTAAATCAGCACCATGAAATTTATTTGTCGTTGTTGATATAGTTTCTGCTGATTTTTTCGTTTTATGTTTGAATTTTTTATTTGTTAGTGCAATTTGTAATAAACGATCTTGAATTAATTGAATAATATATCGAACTGATGTTTGTTCATTTGATTGTTGAATAATTTCATCAAAATATTTATGAATATTTGTCCACTGATCATTATTTAATGGACATTTATTTGATGATTTATTAATTCGTAAATCATGTATATTATTAATAGTTAATGATTTATGTAAAATGTTAAGTGTATTAAAGAAAAAACTTATTTGTATATTATGATCAAGTTCGATACGAACTTGTTCATAATCTCCTGATAAGTGAATTTGAAGATGATCATCTGAATGTAATATCAAACGAAGAGAATTTAATTGATCTGTAATTGTTATTGTGCTGTCGTTTTCATCCATTTTGATTTTAGTTTGATAACTTTTCTATAAAATTGTTTTGTTCTCCTGTCAAGGTAAGAACGAATAACATGGTGACGCTCCATGTTTGCTTATATAGGAATAGTACGACACATTGAGTAATTTCGCAAGCAGAATATGTCGCAATCACTGTGTGAAACGATAAAAAATGAGTCAAATAATTAGAAAAACATAGAAATAATAGTGAATCATAAACAAATTAATTAATTGGTTTTTATTTTACAAATCATATGAGTAAGCTATTATGTATAATAGTTTTATTTTATTTAACGATACACGTCGCTCAAAAACGAATTTAGTGTTAACGGTGTAAGTTGGTCTAGTATTTATGTTTTAAATTAGAAAGAAAAGTAAAATAGTAGTCTTGAAAACAAGCAAGTCAATTATTAAAAATAATTGATTAAATTTCGTACCATTACGATTATATTTTAAAAATAACTCTAATGGTATGTTGTTGTGTTCATATCACGATAGCGAAGTATAGGGAATAGATTACTCTTCTTCGTCATTGATTCTGTTACCGATTTCGTTAGTAGGGTGAATTTTGAACATTGGATGTGGGTATGGGTGTGATTGTGGCTGTGAGGTACCAAAACAAGCCTAGATATACGGAGACCCACACCCACATACCCACCCTTGATAGTATTTCTAATCAGAATTCTATTGATGAAATCCTATCAGCATACTTAGTTATTTTGATATCTTTGTCCGAATTCTAATTAGTGCAAAGAAGGAATTGATAAACGGTCTAAAAGATCTACATGTTTCGCTGAAGTTGAGAACTCGAACTTATTGTTTTTCAACTCTTTTCTACCAAAACTGGTATAATTTCATTTTAGGATAATAAAAAAAATAATGACATGTAGAGAATAACAGTGTTTAAGAAATAAAATTTTTTATTTCAACAGTAGCTAGAGAAAACATAATAGACAATATTAGAAAGAAAGACTATCGAAAAGACAGAATTATTTTTGCAGAAAAACTGCAAAAGTAAATTCTGTATAGACTAACTTTATGTTCGAAAAGTGTGTGAGTGTGGTTCTTAGTACTGTTGTCACTCGTACTCACACGCACACCTACTCCCATCCACACCCATACCCACATCAACACCCCAAAATATATTTTCAGTTATATTTTTAAACTAGGTGTAATTTATAGAGTTCGATAAATATCGAGTTTCACTATTTCAATTTAATGAGGTACAATTTGTAGAGTGTGTTAAACAATAGTAATGTTTTTTCTTGGTTTTAAATAACACGTGAGGAAAGTTAGCAGCGGATTAGCGTATTCCTTGCTGATATTCGCTTATAGACTTGGGCTGGTTTTACAATTTTAGTCTCTGTTGAATGGTGATATTTTCAAGGGGGATCATCGAACAAAAGATAGGATTTGACTCAAAATACTAGGATTTTAGGTCCGATTAACTAGTAATGCTTGATAATAATCAATCCTAGAGCCTTGCTAAATCTTTATTTAAGGGTGTTCGCCGCAGAGTTCAATTTTGTATCAATTAGTGATTTTGTGAATGCATGATCTTGGTTTTTCAAATGATAGTGGATTTAAATATAACATGAATATTTTGCAACGTTGGGTTTTCTTAGTAAAGAAATCTTTTAGTCCATCACTTTTACTTTGAAAGAGTGAGATCCGTGATGGATGTTTCATTTTGATTCGAATTATAATATTGAGTTTTACAGAGCTATGACTGCGACAATACCTTCGTATTTGATGTTGACTCAACATTCTTATGTGCTCTTTTGTGATGTTTTTAAAATCTTTTACATGTATTTGTACGATGAGGTGCCTGGTAGAAAAACAATTAAATGGATCATTTATCTGTTCTTACCATACGAACATCTGTAAAAGTATACTTGAAACAGAGTCGTGTTACTAATAGAGTACTGTATACTCAGATTAACTTGATACACAAGGTATTTATTCAAATAAATCGAAAGCATTATTAGTTATTATCAAATGTGTTTAGTGTTACGAAAACAAATGTTGTTTGAATAATCAATAAAATTCGTCTGTTGTGTATGACAATTTCTTTTTCGATCAATAAAAAAAATCACTGCTTGATATTATATTTTCCATATTAATATTATAAAATGAAGGCTCGGTTAAACTGCTATCTAACGTTTAATTGTAAACAAGCTATGATATTATACATAATTGAAGCATGGTAATTTTCAATAAGATAAATATTCCTTTTAAAGAGATAGATATTGATCGCTGTAAGTAATAATCTGTAAAGAAGAATAAAGCGTCACACAGTGTGACTGATTAACAATAGATCAATCTGAATCATAATATAAATTTATTACCCGAAGAACAACAAAAAAAAAGAGGAAACGTTGAATTGTTAAAGAATTTCAACAAACTCATAGCTTACGAGGGAACATTCCCAGGTGTTGGAGCGATTTTTAGTCGGAACTTTGCGCATCTTGTAGGCCTTGATGAATTATGTCTACCGTAAAAAAAGTTCGTGCCCCTAGTTTGTTCCTAGTGACATATCGAGGTTTTAGTGAATTTTTCCTATAAGACCCCACATTTGCAGCAAGACCATATTTTTGAATTTTGATCTGAAACTTTGCCCACATAAACACCTCAGCTAGACTAGTTTGCATAAAAAATTTCAGAACTTTTGGACAAAGTCTCTCCGAGATATGAAGCTTTCAACGTATAAGCCGTTTTCCATAGATAGCGTATAAAGCATGCATTTTTTGAAAGCTTCATATCTCGGAGAG
>CAJNSZ010001531.1:0-25251 GCA_905329745.1 Rotaria sp. Silwood2 | reverse complement strand
GGTTATCTAGGATCCTCTCTTATATGATCCGAACAATAGTATGTTTTATCCTTACAATAGGACTGTATCAAAATGGGGTACCAAGTCGGTTGCTCACGCCCATATGCAATTTATAGATTATCGACATTGCTGATCACGAATATCATATCTACTTTGATTGAAAATATGTCAAAAAAGCGAGAACATAATTTTTTTGTAATATAGGCTACTGTACAATCAGCTCTTTTTTTGACTCGTATTCGCCCTAAAAATCGAGTCTCAAGTAAGGAAATATTGCTTTAGCATACACTAATATCCATTACATTCAAGCTGGGAAAATATGAAAAACTATGATCAGTTCTATGCCTTCAGACGTATTTGACGCAATGTTTATATGTTGATCTCATGAGCTATCTACATAGATCGATACAGATTTTGATACTCTTGTCGAATATGGTATTGAAAATATGAAAATCTATATACAACATGTTGAAAAATTCAAAGTACACACACACACAGTAACGCCATCTATGTGTATAACAAGAACTTTAATCAACAAAAATACATTTTCCAAAAAGAAAAGTCATCGAATATTTTTGATAAATTTATTTTTTAATCATATAGGTCATATAAACAGAACTGTTTGTCATTATATAGACAGTGTTGATATTCGGACGGGACGTAGAGTCCTTTCTGCTGATGCCTGAGAACTTTTTATTTTTTTTTTAAACTTGTTAGCGTTTCTTTTCGCAAATATATAAGATAAACTATAACGTTGATATAAAATAAAAGTCTTCTAAATATAAAAAAAAACATATATTGTATTTTCGTGCCTACAAAATGATTCTAATCAAATCATGATAAAAATATGATGAAGAATCTTTTTTCTATGCCAAAAACTTCAGCATAATCTTGTACATCAGTCATCGATATATGATATGACGATGAACGTGTTTGCAAAATCTTTGGATTATGCCTTGTAAATGACAGATGGTATATAATGGACGCTACATGTGAATAACAAACTACTACTATGCTTCCCTTTGGACAAGTGCAATACCAACCAGAAACATTCTTTGGATCAGATTCAATATAGATTTCATAGATGATATCATTTTTGTGCCTTGATTAGATTTGAGCTCTTGTAATTTGTTAAAATTCATTCGAGAAAAATTCGGCACTGAATGTGTCGTATTCATTGACATTTATTTCAATTTTTCTCCTGTTTTGTTGTTCTTGTGTGATATGATCAAAGCCAAGATATTTTGATAGGAAATATTGTGTCAATGCAGTGTTGGCACTTTCAAGTATCCTATTCACTTGATGTCTATTTTCAAGTTCAAATAAAGTACATCAAGTTTCATGACTAACACCTAGCCTCAATTTAACAAGAAGCGAAGCAGTGGCTGTACGTGATATTCTTGCATAAGAACTTCGTAATGCTGATGGTGGTATATGAGAACACAGATCGTCAAATTCAACGTGGGTAATTTTCATAAGTACTTGATAAGCGTTTGCTGGTAAAGATGTTTCAGTGTCATCAAAACTCAATGGTGGATTACTTTTCAATTCATCGAGTTTTGAACAATTACTCTACTTTCGATATGAATATATCAGAGATGATTCTGTTCTATTGACAAAGTTATGCTAACTAGTAGCATCATATAACTGTGAAAAAATTTATACTTTAAGAAATCTAAAAATATGAAGGTTAGTTTAAAATCATAAAGTACAGATTATTTTATGTTTCTAGTTGGAACAGAATCTTTTTACAAATCAAGAAACCTTTCCATTATGTTATGTAATAATTCGAAATTAGAGAATAGATCAAACTTATTGATTTTTGTGAGTTATTACATTTTTTTCGAACGAACTAGTTAGTTATTTTGTTATATTATAAACCGATCGATTTTTCATCAATTTCAATGAGCCCGTTTGAATTTAAAATCGAATGAAATCGGCTTCGTTTGCATACCACTGATTCATTATATTATATGTTTCACATGTCATTGCAATTAAAAACATTATTTCATCTGAAGACATACTATCAGACTACTATTGCATTAGATTTTCATTGTAAAACGAATAATTCAATCGGGTGGTTTCTTTTTATTTTCTTTTAAATTTTTAATTGAAATCTTTCATTCATAAGGAAGATGAATTGAAAAAAAGATTCATAAAAAAATTAAATTTTAACATATACTCAAAGTGTTCGTTTTGATACAATTATTTCCTAATTATTATGATGCCATTCGATCATGAATATCATCTAGATCAACTACACAATCTGTAACACCTTCTGCAACAACGAATAATGAGAATCTTGGCATTGCTGTTGGAGATAATAATCGTTCACGTATGTATGTATTTTAAAGAAAAAGTTCAATGTAAAAAGAAAATATGCTCAACATGATAGTTGATTGGTTTTAATAGACAAGATGCTCATGAATAAGATTTAAGAAAATCAACATAGAGAACATTTATAAAATACTTCCAAAGGAAAAAGGATGATATGTGTGAGGTCAAATTTCAACAGAAGGGTGGTCAGACATTTTTAGGCATCCAGACATGTACTACGAATATTTTCCTTTTCTTTCACACAATTTTCGGATCATGATGATTATTAAAAGCATCTGTTCGAGTTTGATTTTCTGTTCTATGTGTATTGATTTATAAGCACTTTACTGAATTGTCAGCCTATGAGCATAGGATCATTGAGAACTTAGATAATCGATTTTCGAACTGAAATTTTATTTAAAGGTAGGCCGGATAGTCAATAGAAATATTTCAAATATTGAACTAGAAAAAAAACCACATTGATACAGATATGATTTTTCCTAGCTCAAGCTTTGAAATTTTCCTAGTACTTATGAGATCTTTTTATGAACAAAATTTCAGCTCGAAATTCCAATCATTCAGATTTTCAACGATCTTATGCTCATAGACCGAAAAATCAGTAGAGTGCTCATAAATAAACATGCGAAGAGCAGAAACCGAACCAAAATAGGCTTTGTTTTTACTAATCATCATAGCCAATCGAATGACCATAGTGTGAAGCAAAAAAAAACAGTTGAAAAATTGGAAATGTTCTTTCATTAGTTTGTTTTGAAGAGCATTTTTAAATAGAAAATGAACTGAATGAATCAATTGAATATGATTATGATATTACAATAATTGAAGATTATGTTGCATGAACAACTAGTTATTTTCTTGAATGATTTTATAAAAGTTATTAGATTTTCGAGTGTAATTACAGGTACTTCAAAAAGAATCCGGATACTTAAGACCACTCTCACCCTTTTTTAAAATCGATTGTGATCCAGATATATGCAAATCGCATGAAATTTTCAGCTGTATAACATGTCGTTTGAGGGAGATATTCACTAAACAAGGGTCTACAATGGCTTTTTTGGTAAACCAAAATTCTCTGTGAGTTTTCATTCTCTACATTTGATTTTTTGTTTGTTTGAAAGAGCATGTTAGGATAGAGTGCAACATTGAGACCTTTTTTAAATTCTTACTTTTTAAGTAGAGAAAAGGCATGATAAGTTCAATGAATAACAAAACTCCGAAAAAATGGAAGTGTTTTGGGTTATTGAACTTGCCATCCATTTTCTTCGCTTAAAAAGTAGAAATTTACAAAAAATAGCTCTGTCATATCTTGAATTTTGGTGCACGCTTTCATACAAAAGACCAAGTGTATAGAATGACGACTCACACAGAATTTTGGGCTACCAAATAAATTATTGATGACTCTTGTTTACTCTATATCTCCCTCTAACGTCATGTTATAGGACTGAAAGTCTTACCCTTAGTCTCTCCACTACAGTTCACACATATCCTGAAAACTTCATGCGATTTGCATTTGCCTGAACGAAAATCGTTTTTGAGGAAAGGTGGAAGTGGTCTTAAGCATCTGGATATGTTTTGGTGTACCTATATATATAAGATAAAGAAGTTTCAGTTCTTCGTTAAATAGTAATCACTGAAAAATACTCCTCAGAAAAGATCTGAAATTTGTGTGCATGAAAAAATCTGATTTTAGTCCTTTTTGAAACGTATCCAATTTTCAACAACATGCCAATAAACTAAAATAAAAACTACATAGGCCTAGAGAAAATTTCACGCGCTATCTAATTATATCAAAATGAGCTACGTTCGAGATTATGTAAAGATAGAGCAATGGGAGGACAATTATCTAACTTAACGTAATGAAGCTGTACATAATCCAAATAAAGAGAAATGTAAAACAAGGAATCGTCAAAAACTTATACACGGCAAACAAAACATGATACTAAAAAAAAGGAGTTAAAACAGAAATAACGAAACAAGAACTTCACGGTTAAATTGTTTTATACAAGTCGTAAAATAAAAAAGACTTTTTTTCGGAGGGCCAGCATCATAACGAACTGAAGAGATCGTATTGAGATCTTTATGGTGTCTTAAATGAATGTAAACATCTAAAATACGGCCATATACGAGCCATAAATTAACTTTTTACTATGTACTGCATACAGTGAAATACGCGCAGCGTTTTTACAGCAACATCCCTACCGTATTATGTTTGTACTTCTCACAGAAGTCGTAGTATGCACTAACGTTAACGGCTGTATATTCACGTTAATAATCGTATAAGACTATAATGAAGAGAAACCGGTGCAATCAGTAAACCCCCGCTTCCTTATTATAACACATCCACTTACGCATATACCTAATACATGTAGCTGTACATATGAACCATTCCACGTAAGCTACGATTGACTCGTCTCAAACGGTAATCAAAAATTTCACTGGTTTCTATACATTTTATAGCAACAAATGTTTGATGAGTTTCTATGCAAATCGTTTGACAAAATGTTCTTCCAGTCTTGAGATATTCAAATTTTTCTGACATCACTATACATAAAAAAGGACATTTTTTGAGATTTTTTCTGACATCTGTATCCCTTCAAAAATATGTTTGTTTCCCTGAAAATTTTAACTGTCAGTCTCTCTTTCAAGTTTATGAATCTTGTATAAAAAAGGGAGCTCAGATAAATCAACTATTGATGAGTTGACTGATACCGCCATGTACATCAAAAACAAATTTCATTTTTCGGCATTGTGTGCATATACATACCGAATGCGCAAATCATGCTAGAGAGCCGATATTGAAGTCATAGATATTTCATTACGTACTCATTTTGATAAAAATTCAACTCCCGAGCTAGCTTTTATGGCTCAGAAGAGTCCTTACAAAAAAAACGCAATTTTCTCCCAAAATTACAGTGTCGTGAAGAAACAATCTAGAGAGAAACTGAGTCTATAGAAGTTTGGTTCATATGATTTTAAAACCCACACTCAGTACTACAAAGCTATGCAAGAAGGTGTGATTGTGAGTACCATACAGGTGTGGATTTTCACTTTCATTTGACCTACACCCCCCCACCCAAAAGATCATCAAAAAATTGCAGGCAAAGTCCAAGTGTTTCATAGGCGCCGTCGATCAAGACATCAGCTGACACCTTTATGCGAGATTCAGCGAAGTGAAGATCTTCAATCACACTCACATCTACATCTACATTTATAATCTTTCGTTCATTCATGCAAATGAAGACGACGGTTGTTTTTTACTTCTCTGCCTTGGTTATGAGTGGAGTGAGCGAATCAATTTGAGTAAATGGATAAAAAAATAATCAAGGTTGGCGTCAGTAATGATCTTGTCTTTGCTCTTATGCTTACCCACATATCTATCACAACAATGATGCTGGCAATTTCAAAAGTTGAGACTTTATCGATTTTATCTTCATTATTTGATTCATAAAAGGTTTTATATGTGATATTTTTCATGATACTTTATTCAAATTAAGAATAATTATGGCTATTTGACATTGAATATGTCTCTTGAAATGAAGTGCGAAAAACTATGAAGAATACAAATGAGGAAAACTATAGAGAGAGATGAAAGATGCAGATGACCATTAAAGAAGATATGTAGATAATAACGAATGACATTCACATTCTCTTATTTTTTTCGAAGGAACGGAAACACACACAGAAATTAGTGGCATCATGAGTAAACTGTTTCAAAAAAGAAGGGCATATGTTAACATCCGTTGGATATAAGTTTATATTTCATGATCTCAATCCCATTATACATATAATAATAGCCTCCTGCATGGATATTACCGGCCGTATCCAGTTGTATCCTTGAGCCACCATAGAACCACCCAGTACCCGTTGATTTAAGAGAAGCGGAGGCACGGATCCATCTGTAAATACCAGCGTTTGATGCGACGTAGATATTTCCTGAGTTGTCCAAAGTTAATTGATTAGGACTATGAGGTAGTCCGACATTGAATAGAACAGTTCCAAATAAACTACCGGATGGATACATGACTACTCGACTAAAACAAAAACAGTTCATGAAATAATTAGTATATATCAATTTTCCCCTGAGTTGAACAACAATCTTTTGGGACAAATCAAGGGTATCCATCATGCCGTAATGACTGGCAATATATTGCCCTTTTCTCCTGAATAGTTTTGTTAGGAAAAAAAACAAACAATATTTGGAAAGTTTTTCGCCTTACGAACAGGCATATATTGACACTTACTAGTTATTTCTATCCACCACATATAAAGTATCATTTGCATCTACATAGATACCACCCGGAAAATTGAGTTGATTAGTCATTGATCCAGCGATTCCACTAGTACCGGCTACGACAGTCACCGTCGTTGCAAAAGGGGTGATTTTTACAACACGATGATTATTTGGATCGGAATAGTATATGAAGCCTTGGCTATCCATAGAGAGACCATTGCAGTTACAGACCTGATCTGTTCCATTGCCGCATGTGACTTTACCGAACACAATGGTACCATTTGTACCGCTGTCTTCCAGATACTTCACCACTCGATAATAGGTCGTAGAGATATACATGTTGTACTCAGTCTTGCAATAGAATGTTATCATGTTATTTCAATCGGTTAATAAAACAAAAGCCATAATAGTAGTAGAACATGACTCAATGATGATCTATGAAATAGCTGCTTATGTGCAATTTCTAAAATATCTCTTTCAAAGACGATAAATACCGTATATACTTCAGTGTTAACACAATACAAACCGCTGATGCCTTTAAACTTCACAAGTAATAGATATTTTATATATTAAAGCAATATGTCTTCAATGGAGTAACAGAGTTCATAAATTTGATAATAAGTTAAAAAACACTTATTCAAAATAGTAAACTATTTTTTCATCTCGATTTTATAAGTCTTACGATCTGCACATCACGACTCATCACTTTAGTATTAACTTTGCAGACAAATTTATGCAGTATCAAATTGATCGATTCTCTGGATGCCTATATCTCACTTCAAAGTTCTTATTATTGATACAAGTACGTTTTCTGTTTTACAAATATGCTCGAATGAATAAGAGAAACTTACTCCAATGTCCGCTGTATAAACGACACCGTTAGTATCCACCAATACATTGGTGGTAGAGTAGTCAGCCGTTGTATTAGAAATACCAATCACGCTGTATGCTGATGTATTGTTTGCTTGAACTTTGAGAATACGACGATTATTACCATCGACTATAATAAAGTTGTTTTTCGTATCAATCTGGAAGTCACTCATGTACATGCCGTAACTGTTCGGTGGCGCAATTCTTAACGAGATTTCTTCAATATCATTCCATATGGCATTTGAACAAATAATACCTGATACTTTATTAGAGAAAAAAAAGAGTAGTCTGCAATGAAGTCATCAGTCATTTGATAATGAATACATATTTAAGGCGGAGCGTTCAGCCCCTCCCCAAACATATCCTCAAATTTTGCCAGTTTCTAGACGATACCTTGAATGGTATGTATATTCAATAAAAAAAAGAGGTTGGTTCACTATTAACTGAGTCATTAAAATTAATTAAGTTTAAAATTAATTGAATATTTTAGCCTAATGAGTGTTTTTTAAAAACATTCCGGTATTTCATATGGATGTTAGATTTAGCTCGTTCTGGCTTAATTTTGTAGGCAACTTTTTGTAGATATAACTCCATGCAAAAAAAAGTTTAAAGATTATTTTCTTTTGACGTATTTAATTGCTAATTAGTAATAATTAACACTAATTAGTGATATTCTAGTACAAAAATTAAATTTTCCTAATGTTCGTATAAATGAAAAACAATCGTAAGATATATGATTTGATAGATCTTTACAAGCTCTATGGATTTCTCAACTCATTTCCTTTTCAAACTTCCCATTTGGACCAGAAGAGCGGGGTGTGGGTGTTGATCTTTTGTTCGCACACCCACACCTCACCCTTCTGGTCCAAATGGGAAGTTTGAAAAGGAAATGCGTTGAGAAATAAATAGAGCTTCAAAAGATCTATCAAATCATATATCTTACGACTGTTTTTCATCTATACGAACATTATGAAAATTTAATTTTTGTACTAGAATATCACTAATTAGTGTTAATGATTACTAATTAGTAATTAAATACGTCAAAAGAAAATAATCTTTAAACTTTTTTTTGCATGGAGTTATATCTACAAAAAGTTGCCTACAAAATTAAGCCAGAACGAGCTAAATCTAACATCCATATGAAATACCAGAATGTTTTTAAAAAACACTCATTAGGCTAAAATATTCAATTAATTTTGAACTTAATTAATTTTAATAACTCAGTTAATAGTTAACCGGCTCGTTTTTTATTGAATATACATACCATTCAAGGTATCGTCTAGAAACTGGCAAAATTTGAGGACATGTTTGGAGGAGGAAGTAGGGGACACCCTGTCCTAAAAATTTTCAGCACAACTCCTACGGGATCAAAAAGTTGAAACATGATGGATGGTTGTGCTACGAATGAATAAACAGTGAATCCTCATTCACTCCATCAACCAACTCTCAAATATTTTTCAACATTGACAATTCTAGAGCATATGTGGCCACCGTTGGAAACCGATCTGTTGAGGATGAATGGAGAGCTGTGTATTTTTGTGTGATTGTAGATGAAGATGCCGTAAAGATACGTACTTATCTTCGCTGTTACCCATCCATCCAATCATCTGAACTTTGATGAACAGAGTTTATTCTAGTTTTTATAAAATTCTGTTTCTATTCTTGTTTCAAGACATTTTTTAGTCGAAAAATAGTTCAACAAGGGCCCGTGCTATGGGTTGGATTGACGTTTCTAAGCATAAGACGACCACAATACTGTTACAGGATACTCTCTGTTTCATAGAAATTATATTGAAAACAGAGCTCTTCTTTATATATACCTGTTGTTTGAGTTCGAAAATTTGCAGGACTCGTAGTCAAATTACTTGTTGATGAGCATGTACTAGCCAATGCTAGTGGCATGCAGACAGGTACCAGACAACAACTGTTTAGAACGCAAACAGTTGTATTTGAGGCACACGTTTTTGTGCTCGTACAGGCATCAAACAATGAACAGGATATTTGAGGTGCACATAGTGTTGTATTTCTTGATGTTTCAAAACGGTAACAGGCACTGGAAGATGAACAACTGCCGCCTGGACTGCTAGAATCGCACTGATCAACTGTGCAACTAGATGAAAACTTGATCGTTGCACCTAGACAACAAAGATCATTAAAATAGTTTCTATGAGTTCTACATTACCTTCACTACATGTAGGAAACAAACATAGATAAGCAATCGCAAGAAATATCAGTCGCGTCATTGCAATACCAATAATTTCAAGAATTGCAGATGTGAAAATGAAAATTGAACTGAAAACACAAATATATGTGTGTGAAAGAGAGAAAAGAAAAACTGGTGATTTATATAAGCTCGATAAAGATTCAAAATTTTTTATTAAAAATAATATTTTTTTCTGAAGTGATGAAACTATTACATTTCAAAGTCGTCCGATTTGCATCAAATAAAAACATCAACTGAGCAAGTTTTTTATTTATTCAAAGAGGCTCAGAAAGAGATTTTTTAGGATGATTGACGTTGTTCTTCGCAATCTTTCGCTGTCATTCACTGTCCCGCTCGATGACACTTCAACTAGTAGCAGCCAAAAATAATACTCGACAAAGCATAATAACACGAACACATAAATATTTCTATTTTCAAGTACGAAAGCTCCAAAGAATGATGCCATTCTTTATGCAAAATAAAAATGAAGAGAAATAACCACCTTCGCCGAAGAAAAAGGGAATGTAAACATTCACACCATTTAACAATATTCCCAACTAACCCCTTGTCATACCTTACGCTGCACTGGTAGTGAATGTTGACAAATGATATTTTTAAGTCTCAAGTCTTGCCCCGACGAAACATCTTACCTATTCCGATTACAAGGAAAAAATGCCAATATACGATTGAATTACAATTCTAGCAGATACCGGTTCCTTATTAGCATTCTACATGGGTAACAGACGACAACATCGCGATTTTTCAAATCAGTTTTGTGTGACGTTCTTGAACCAGAGAAAGGCAGTAACAATGCTCTCCACTTTTACTCTACAACTGATATGACAGACCACAATATCAAATGGAGGTATGACTGGAGTTTTGGCTACAGAGCGATGCCAATGTGTTAGTGCATCTTCTCTCCACCTACCCGAACATCCGAAACACCCGTCCCATACTAGAACATCCGGTTTACTCATACTACTCATGAACGCTCAAACCATCTTTTTTCGACCCGAACATGCACAACATCCTTTCCCCACATGAGGGTGTGGGTTGGTGGGTGTCGGTGTCGATTGGTGGATGTGGGTGTGGGTAAACAGAAGACCAACACCCACACCAACACCCACACCAACACCTAAATCATGAAAAAGTCAAAGGATTTTGTGTAACTTTTCAGATTTTTAAGAAGAAACCAAAGCTTGCGGACGAACTGAGCCAGCTTTGGCGATTTTAGTGTTTAGAAAAATATTTTCGAAGAGTTTATTAATGTGGCTATTACTAAATCTACAGACTCCTCGTAATCGTGGAATGATCATGACTAAAAAATGATGATCACGCAGATCTCTAGACGTGACATTTATTCAGTTATCTCTTCCAATTTTTTTAATGAAATTTTGTGATACCTAGTAATCGTAAAAAGATTACAATATGGAATAGACCATTCATATGCATGAAAAGTTCATCAGTAGTAATGCATCTCAAATGGTGGATTGATTAACTTGACAGTATCAATCTAAATCAGACAGAAAATATTGTAGTCGGGTATAAAACATAGAGTTGAAAGTAGAAAATAAAAAAACAAACGTCAAAGGCATTCAATTTCTTTTTAGTGAAAGAGTTCTAAAAAATTTGATGTCTTTGTTGTAGTAAATTGTATGTTGTCTGTGAAAGAGTGATGTTGTTTTGTTTCTAAAGTTTATTAGTAAAATTTAAAATTATGATGCAATAACGTGCTCTTTGTAGTCTATCATTTCAGAGATGAAATAAATCAAAACAAAGTGTGTGTAGAATATACATGTAGAGTAGCAGATGTTAAAACTCAATGTCAAATTATTATTGATGAAGAAGAGGCTCATTTTGCTGAACATTTAACTGATGCTAGAGCTACTTAAGGTGATACAAGAAAACTTCGACATATACTTTCAAAATTAATTTATATTAAAGCTCAACACTATATTGGTTTCCAAGTGATTTCATAATGGAAAGTTTATTGAATACAATCAAGATACACAATAATATTAAACTTAGCAATAAACAGTTATCAAAATGGATTTATTTATGAAAACCAGAAGGTAATGTTTTAACTGAACTACCAAATAATAGTTAACTCACATGCTTATAAAATCGATTAGGTATACAAATAAAATGGTTACATAGTAAAAAAGAATTAGATCATTTAACAAAAACTACCATTAGGAATCAAGTTGAATATATATATATGCCATATAATTAAAAAAGAACACAAGAATTTTTAACATTACAAACACCACCTAAAATTCTATAATTTCAAACAAATGCAAAATTAATTAAATACAATCAACCATCAACTATTAATATTTTGATGTACGATCGATTACCATAATTAGCTATCGAATAGAATAAAATAAAATAAATTTGCACAACATGAACATATACACATGTCAACCGATTATATATATCCAATTGATTATGATTTATATGAGATCATATTTAAAACTGACTATGAACTACATCAAAGAAATCATACTATTGAAATACTTCATAGATGAAGTAAAACCAAAAGATTTAATTATAAACTGATTGAATATCGATCAATCTAAATGAACATGGAAGAAATGGCATAATGATAGCTCATTATTAACTGATTAATGAATTGAAAACTGTGGGGAGTGACGACTTGCATCACAAGATGAAGTGTTTGTGATGAGTATTGAAAAATGAAAAACAGCTGTTAATAACTTAATTGATGATGCTAAAATATTATATTTTGTCAGTGTAGAAACTAGATATAGTCAATCTGACCTATGTAAAACTATTAAATTACTAATTATCAAGAGTCTATATGTTAAGATATTATTTTAAGAAAATTTGAACCTATTTTCTTGAGATATGCAAATGATGAACCAAAAAAAAACAAGAATAAGATAACTAGCGGTTTAAGTTCATGTATTGATCAGCAATGACATCACCGAAAATTTTTTGAATCCTTAACACTTTCTTGGTTTGGAGAGATTTTGAAATGAAATCAATAATAGCACAATAAATTCTAACTGACTACGACCATCGTAATAGTCAAAAATATTTTACATTTTTCATGTGTGAAAATCTTCACCAAGTCATTTCCTTTCAATTAACACGTTGATAAAAAAAAATGAAATAGAATTTCTTATGAATCTATATCAGTCCGATCAAAGCCATGCTAACCCATGTTCTGAGTAATCCCATCGAAATAATATTTGATTGTTTTATCAAAGATATTTAAAAGAACGGTATGAATGAAAGAGAAATCTACAAGTATACTGGCATCCATCGTATTTTTTCAATTAATGTTCATGAAAGAAATTTTAGAACAATATTTTCTTATACCAAAAAAATCTAATGTATTTAGTTCTTCTTTCATTTGTCATGTTCCGATTCGAGGTGTGTGATTTTTTTCATAAATTTAACTGATGTTAAATGTTTTTCTAAAGTCATAATTCAGTTTTTAGAAAAGAAAACTTGAAATTATTCTTAGATCTCGCAAGATTCGTCAAGCTTTTCTGAAAGATCTTATTGTAAACACTTTTTACTTCCAGTGTTATAAAAAAAAAAGAACAAAAAATGGACATTAGTTATTTCACAAAAAGAAAATGTCGCATACTTTCAGTATATGCAGCATCAAGAATGTCTTCTCTATAGACACTAATGTTGTGAGTGCTTTCAATGTTATACAATCCACTTCATGATTTCTTCGAAAAACATTAATAAAAACCAACAAACAAGCGTTTTCTGAAGAAAATCTAAAATACGACTAAATATTAAATACAATCAAATTACATTTAATGCTTTGATAGTATTGAAAATGACGTATAAAAAGTACATAATCTAAACAGACCAGAAGAGTACAGGAGTGTTTGTTTATCAATTTCGGCCGAACCTATTCACTGGAACGATTCGTTCATATTCTCAGTATGATGAAACTCTCTGGGGAATACATATATATATATGAATGTAATAAAAATACAGTTTGAAGAGAGAGACGATAATGTTGTTACACAATGTTTCTAACAACCTTTGATTATCATCGTGAATCGATTCCTTTGACAAATTTATCCTAAGAGTTATACGCAATATATCAATAAAATACGATGACACTTTCAGCTATATTTCCTCTATTTAGTAACTACAGGAGATTCATATTTGTCATGTGCCATTATTTGATAGTGTAAATAATTGTTCTATTCAGTAAGTTATTGATAAAGAAAATATTTTCAAAATTTATTTTTAGATTCCTAAGCCAGTAAGATACAGTCAATGAAATAGAATAAACAAAATTGAATCCATGTTTATATGATTAAATTGTTGAGTAAATGAATAGTTAGATTTGTTGCAGAGGTGTAGTTTTTTCAGCATCAATAAGTCTGGCCAAATTGAGAGCAAATTTTCCCATCATAAACTGCAAAGTGAAAGAATTATAGAATCAATAAAAATCAACAAGATAAACAACTCACTATAGAAATAAAAGAAAAAATTATACCAACAATAACGATCAAGAGAAATAACGATGCACCAATCTTAAGAACATTGTATGCGCCATCATTAGCTACGCCTCCGATTGTTAAATATTTTATACCAAGCCAAATATGAACTCCAGCTAAAATACTACGCCCGAGAAGTTCAATTATGCCCAGATAAGCAAACTATAGGGAGAAAATGAAAATATCAGTTTTAGTGCCAATATCTTACTGAAAGAGTAATGGTGCAACATATTGTTTAGAATCTGTTTCTAGGAATTCTCAAATACCAGCGCATGTATCTAAGACCTAGTTAGCATTATTTTAACGCTAATACACATATCCTATGCAAAGTATGACGTGCAACCTGAACGTGGCACCTGTAACTTTTCAAAGGCTATCTACACATGGTATCTATTACTTTTGAAAGACTACTTGGGCTTGGTGCCCGTAACTTACTAAGGACTGCTTGGAAACACGACTTGTAACTTTTTCAGAGCTATTTCGGTATGTCATACGTGTGGATACTAATGGATTAGTGTGGGATTTGGGTTTAGTATATGTGCGTGTCTGTGTATTGGTCTTTGTATGAACCTGGGTGTAGTCGAATTTCAGTGTCGACAATTGTAAGATCTACATCAACAAACTCCGATCCGCGCCCACACGACAAGTATTTGAAATTCCTCTGGTAGGACTGGGATTTGTGAGAATGAACTCAACTTCTTCTTAATGAGAATAGGATGGGCATATCGGTTTTGCATGCTTTTGGGTTTTTTGGAGACTTTATTATTGTAGAACCGGAAGAGGCGTCATATAGAAAAATGAAATTTGTAAACTAAAAAAAAAGTCAAGTACGACTTTTGGCAAAAATCAGAACCGTCTTAATTTTTTCGCCCAAAATTGGTTTAGGAAGGTGATAGTCTATTTGAATTTTACCAATACTATGTTTTTTACTATACGGTTTACTCTATTTAATACGATTAGTATGACAAACATGTTATGAATATGATGAAATATGTAATCAAATTGTAAGTTCGAGTAAAAAAAAAATCAGCTATATTATATTGTATTTTATTAAATGATGACGTTTCCGTCAGGATTGATCTTCTTTGAAACATTGCACTTATGTCTACACAGGCAGTATTTTTTCATGTATAGGTAGGCATGTTTTTTTCTTGTTTGCTTTCATGATAGGGGTACGGACGAGGATCCATTGGTGGTATTTCTTGCCAATATTACATTGTTATTCTCTGTGTACCACTATCATCAAAGTCAAGAAAATAAAAAAATATATACTTACAGATGAAAGAATACTATCTCTTTGTATCTGTCAACAACGTGCTGAAGCAAGTCAACTCTGACCAAAACGTCAATATTTAGTAAAATATAATATTATATAATTAGTTATTATTTTTCTCTAATTTATAATTCAATAATATACTTTACCGTATTGATTATACATTTATAATTTTGATTTTAGTACAAAGAAACAATTCATAAAGGAAGATAAATAGTATTTTTAAAATTAAAATTTTCCCTCTCTGTCTGTCAATATGATATTTTTATTACGAAGCGGTCGAGCTGCGATGAAGAAAGTTCAGCATTACGAGTAGAATTTCAACTTGTTCTCCTAATATGTAGAAGGAATATGTTTTCTCAATAATGGAAAAATTTTCAAAGGAAGCAATTCATATTT
This sequence comes from Rotaria sp. Silwood2, assembly GCA_905329745.1. Lineage (NCBI taxonomy): Eukaryota > Metazoa > Rotifera > Eurotatoria > Philodinida > Philodinidae > Rotaria > Rotaria sp. Silwood2. The sequence continues at coordinate 9,445 of CAJNSZ010001531.1, read as the reverse complement.
TTGCTATGCACGAAATGACGATTCGGGTGATATGTAAATGAAGGTTTTGTCTTACCACCAAAACAACGTGATACACTTGAGAAATCAGCTATTCTCATTGATTGAGGTCCATGATCATCGAGTCTTAGAATCGGCTGCATTATTTGGAGATAAAACTAGGCGGGAAAGCTGATTGTCTGATTGCCGAGATGACCAATGATTGCTAATGATTGTTAATGATTGTCACCGTGAGTGGATCGCATGTTTTTACTTACTATTAAGTTTTCTTACGAAGTACTTGATATTTAGCCTTAGGTTTTTGTACTTAACACCTAATTCACTTAAAACTAGGTGGAAATCATTGCGTTAGGCAAACACCATATTATTTCGAATTTTTCGTTAGTGCAGTATGGACACATCATGATGTTGTTCGGGCCATATGAAAGAGAGTTCCTAATTGATCCCAACAACATTATGATTTGTCCTTACAATAGAGGAGAAAAATCTTCCTAAAATTTGATTGGTTGCTAGAGAGAGAGGCGTCGGCTCAATCAAATTTTTGGACGACTTTTTTCTTCTATTGTAGGGAGAAAACATAACGTTGCTTGCGTCAATGAGGAGTTATTTGAGGCGCTTTTGCATATGATCTGAACAGCAGCATACTTTGCACTGAGAGCAGTTAAGAAACAAAGAAGAGAAAAGCTGATTGTCGGATTGCCAGATTTGCCAATGATTGCTTTGATTGCAATCAGCTTTTCTTCCTCACGATAAAACCTTAAGACAATTTTTCTAGAGATAAATTTTCTTGGAGAATCTCACAAAAACTAAGCTACTAAACCCACAACCAGGGCGAAGAAAACTTGTAGATTCACCTCCAATAAGAATCTTGTTCTACAGATGTTCACACATCATCAATATTTTGTATTTTTCTCCATAGGTGCTTTGTCGAATCGAAAGAAACTTACACAATTGTAATAAGCGTCAAAAGTTAAACGTACAAATCTACCCTTGAACTAAAAATAAAGTCTGATATAATCTTGCATGATTGCTTTCTGATACACTTACATATTGTCATAGACTTAAGAAACTATGCATAGTTTCTTTACAAAACTGACGAAATATTCTAGACTACAAACATGGGCTCTTCATGGATCGAGCGAGGCGACAAATTTATTCGAGAAACAACAGTGCATGAGAACATAAGATTATCATGTTCAACTAGTTCAAAACAGTAAAGCTACAAACATTATGCAGAAGTAGTAGCTAAAAGGTTAGAAAAAGGATGTTCAGGTAGGGCTTAAGAAGTTACGGGTAACATGTCCAGGTAGCTCGCCATACTTTGCATGGGATGTATATACATTAGCGTTAAAACAATTCTTATTTAATGTTAACACCGAAACATTACTTAATTCTAATGCGACACCCCTATTTAGGAAGTAAAAATATAAAGGTTGATGAAGACATATCATAAGAGGAATTCACTAATCAATTGAGTATTCGTGGTATCTAATTTCGGATGGAACGGTACTGATTATTCCATTTTAATTCTATATAAAATTTCAGACAAGTTTTTGCATAGAATTGTAAATCTTTGAATAAATACAGTCACCTCAAAGGAACACATATGAAATACATGAGTCAATTCTCTCATTTAATTTTAGGAGAATATCGATATTGTAATTTTCTTTATTCAGATGATTTAGTCTTGATACTTCTGAACATTTTATTTCGAATAAAACTGAAATTAATCACAGTATAGTATTTCATCAGCATATGTTTATGGGAGAGACTTAGAAACGTTCAGAAAAATATTAACTTCTGTGGTTAGAAAATATTCAATTCTTAGACTGATAGGGTTAATTTGATAAAAACTATGTTATAGAAATTCTTTGAAGCTAAAAAGAATCTGTTGTTAAACTAAAAACAAAGCCAACTTGCTTCAAATAAGTGAATATGATTTTTATATTTAAAAAACAAATGAAAAATAATCCATACCATTCGTAAACCTATTTGAACTTGTCGATAAATAACGAATATTCCAAAGCTGTAGAAAGCTGTTGAAATAAGACCTTGAACGATTCGCGCACGATCAATGTTTTCTTTTATACCAGTCGCAGTACTACTTCCGAAAATTGAATGTATTGCAATCACATTAATTAGAGTGATAACCTATAAAATTAATATATTACATGAAGATCATAACGTATTATTTTTTTTGTATCAGCCCTCTTTTAGTATCGTATAACAAAGTCGATTTTTCTCGATGAAATCTCCATTATTTTCGAATTTTAACCAGAAATTTAGAATCATCCTCAAATTCTGCATCGGATAATGTATGGATCAAATTAATTTGTAAAAACGTTTTTTCGCCAGAAAAAAAACACATAATTCTAGTAAGAAGTTTATGGTGATTCAAATATGTGACTCTTTTTGTAAAATATCGTGGACAAAAAACGGCTGTTACCACCACTTCTCCTTGAATATCTGATTGATTCATTTTCATGTTCCTGTAAAAGTCTATTTTTTCTGTTTATGTACTACACCGTCTTATTCATATATATTTCGAGCGACAGAAAAAAGACTATATTTTTCGTCCCTGTCATTAAATCATAATCATAAGCACAATAAAAACTCACAAGACACACGCCAAATATGATCAGAAGGGATTTGCGAGCTGATTGTATTTTACGATTTGGAGTCACTGGTGACGGTTTAGAAACAGGTGTGTCATCAGCAGCCATTATATCCACTTTGTCGATTTCCTTTTCATATTGCATTTCGAAGATGGGTACTTTAGGCTTTAGAATATACACTGACAAATGCAGAGACAAAAAGTCAGCAATAACGAAAAAATAAATAAATAAAACGAATTGATAAAAAATACAGTGGTAACACCATTAGCAATCATCTCCTACTCCTTTCAATTATCTCAACGAAAGTGAAACAATCGGTCGAAGGGAAAACAGTTCACTGAAAAGTGTTCAATCTATCTACAGAATATACATTTTCGTTTTGGGAAAGGAGTTGATGTGTGAATAAGTGAGATTCAACTTATAATGATTATATTCAATTTTTTAAACTTTTTATAGCCCGTTGTACAGTGTTTTTTGCTTAGCATAAGTACCGAGTAGCAGTTCCTACGCAGTTGCGTAGTTTTTTGTCTTATGTTTTGTTCACTCACACTCGCACACTCACATCATCAATAGAAGAGGGTTCAAATAACCAGTCTGAGTTCAGAGAGAGGTTCAGACTCCAGACGAGATTACTATTGTTCCTAGAGGATATATATATATAGTCTCATGTCGAATAGTTCTCCAATTGCAACAATATTTGTTGACTTTGAAAGTGCCTTCGACATATTATGGCATAAAGGCTGTGTCGGAAAACTTTGTCAAATAGGAATTCCATTAGCGTACACAGAGTAGATTAAAGATTGACTCGAAAATCGAAGAGGCTACATTTAAATTAATGAAGAAATATCTAAATGGTTTAATATTGAACAAGATAGTCCTCAAGACGGAATTTTAACACTAACTGCTTTCATTACATATCATACTGATATGCCGGATTTTCTGTCTTGGTGTTCGTCACACTTGTTCGCTGATGACCTTGCGGCAATATTAGCTGGCCAAGTTGAAATAAAGTACTCAAATCAATATTTAGATATTGAGAAAAAAGTTAAATTATTTTTTGATCAACTTGAATACTATTGTCTTCTTACCGTTTAATTCATAAATTATTCAAAAACCAAATGTTTATAAAGTGCTAGAGCTATTAGATCTGCACTATTTGACTTGGAAACAGGAGAAAAAAATGATAAGAAAGTCAATGCTAAATATAAGATAAAGATTAACACTGATAAACTCATTTAGATTTGCTGGTAAGACGTCCGTTAAACTTAGAAGAGCGCTGTTTACTTCATACGTTCTACCGTTATTCATCTGGTTGTATCCGCTTCTTCCGTTTTTACAGAAAATCAATGCAAAAAACTCTGTCATTTTTAGTACACATGTTTAAAACGAGTGTATTACTATCTAGGATGGAGTAAATACTTCTTTGCGTACGTATTTGAAGAACTTTCTCTAGTGAACAGATGCGTTAGGTATTGGAATAAATATTTGGTAGTGTTAGTAGACTCAATTGATGAAGAAATGTTCTTTGAACGTGCATTATTGAAGGAGTTTAGACAATCCTGGACATAGGGAGAGTTTTGAATTAAATGTTTACGAATTTCAAAAAGGTATATCGAAAACGTTTCATTGTTGGGAGAATGCGTTAAGTGGATTTCTACCAGTTCCTCCAAAATTTTCCAGAATCTTTTCTCTAACGAAGATTGTGAGACGAGAGGAAGACAAGAAAAAGAACTCAATCTCTTTTTAAATCTTTTTGTAACCCGATAAAACTGACGATATAATGTAATAGTATTGATCTCTCTATTCCTTGCTTTATCTTAAATTTAAAAATTCTCTTATTGTAACTGGTTTCAACGAGGTGGCTCTATGTCTCGTGTAATCTTTCTTGTTAGACATTGATATAGTTGTATCCCTATGTTTCTTATCTATTCTTTTTTTCTGCTTTCTTTCTTTCCATTGTTTTTTTTTTTCGCTGTTTTCCTTTAATTATTTTTTCTCTGTACTATAAGGGCCAATAGGTCGCCAGTTATTGGAAAAAAAGCATAAAACAATTTGATGTTTTTTTTCTTTCTTCCAGTCAGTTATATATTGTATAGAACAACGAAAGAAAAAACAAGTTTGTACTGCTTATATGGATGTATTTTGTGTGAGAAAAAAAGAGCATGAAAAAGGATTGAAGTAAACGGTGCTTATCAATATAACATAAATAAGCAATTTAATATTATCATTTTTTTTCTACTTAATACGACATACTTCATTCTTACAACAGATTATATCGATATATCTATACTTTGACCATTGAAAAGTCTTACATTAGAAACACACTTTAACTATCCTTTCCAGACGATTTAAGTTGTTAGTTACAAATCTAATCAGTTCTCATTTGAATTGAACAATGACGTATATATAAAGATTTAAATGAATAAAATGTTATTGATCGAATATGATGATTATTTTGAAATAGCACACTAGAATCATTAAATCTTATAAAAATTCACTACGCGAAACTATAATATATTCTTGTATTTTTATCAGAATATAGAGGCTATGATGAATTTTAATTAGTGGATTAACTATTATTGTGAGGAACGATAATAATTTAATACAGAAATAAAACAATTTTATTTCTCGAGTATATGGAGACCTTTGATATTTCTTCGACTAGCCAGACTTCGTCTCGTTGTCTTTTGCTTCAATGTACGTTGAACTATAATTGTCAGTGTTCTTCATTAATGTCACATAATGTGTTTTTCATCAAAAAAAACATCTTTGTGTATTTATTCGTATGTGAGACTAATTGAAGACTAGTATTTTTTTAAGACAGAAATTTGTCAGTGTCACTTATTACGAAATGGGTAATAGACAACCGTGCGCCCAAAGTCTATAACTTGTTTGTTTGACTTTAAAAAGAAACAGGAGGCGGAAAAACTGTGCAGAGATAAAAGAAACGAAACAAGAATCAATATCTTGAAAAAGAACATGCGCATATATATGTATGTCTGCGCTTATTCATTAGAAGAGTTAAAGAACAGAAAGAAACTATGGAAAGCTAAGTCGAAACTCGACAGATATATGGATTAAGATTAATGGACACAGTAAAATTTCTGCAACGTTGAGTCTTCTATAAATATTTTCAGAAAGCATAACGGAGTATTTGATGTTCCTACACAAATAATTTCCATGTTTTCAACATTTTTTTAACGTTTTAAGCTGTCATTGAAAGGTTTTGGGTTTACCATTGAAATTCTCCGTCAGATGTGTTTGAAGATTTATGTGGAAAATAATTGATAACAATCTATATTTGATTAACAAATATTGTCAGATTGAGTGTGTACGATAAAAAGCGACCATTGTATTTTGCTAATATTCTATCCTTTTCTCAACTGATATGTTGCATGAAACGTTATTTTATTTTTGACAAGTGAAATTATTTGTCTATAAAATGAACTTGATTTAATTATAGATACCATTTATAAAATGATTATTTTGAAAACGAAAAAACCTATGAAGAAAATATCGATTCTTTTTCAAAATTTGGTTTTCAATCCAGTCAAAAGAATGAGTGTAAAAAAAAGATATTAAATTATAAATAATTGATGATAGATTTTTCAAGTGTTGTCTAGCGATCGATTGTATTTTTAAAAGTCGATATTTTTTTGTAAAAGAAAAAAAAATTATTAAAAAATGTCTAAGAATTCGATTCCGTTCTCTAAATCAGATAAGCTAGTCTATTTAATCTTTCCGATAAATATTTTAAATTGAAGTTTAAGAGACATTTGTAGAAAATTGAATTTGATATCTTCATATAGAAAACCAAGAATCATTTATTATTTATTGATAGGGTATGCGTGTGGATGCGATTCGAGGAAATCTTTCCCACCCACACCCAAACTCTTTATCTCTCTTTATTTTATGGTTCTTCAAAAAATCACCTAAGTCTCTAGAAATTTACACAGTGAGCATTTTATATTTATCTAACTATCGATGTAGACGTCTATTTAAATAAGTGCCTAATTATTGATCGAACTACCTGTATACTAAATTATCTATCTCATTGCGTATATTTCTACTTAAAAGAGACATATTTACGTACTTATCTATCTGTTGATCGAACTATAAATTTATATAGAAACTCTTCACAAAATAAGTCATCACTTTTACTTTATTATCAGACCACTTTTCTCGTTGTAGACGTCATCAGAGAAATTTTTCATATCTCATATAAGATAGAAATATTTATGAAATAATTATTGAAACTTATTCAAAGAATGCAATGTAGCTAATTCTTTTAAATAGCATGTACATATTCAGTTATAAAAAAGATGGCTATGCAAATGGTAAAAATAAAAAATTATAGGTGGAAACGATAGATCAATTCTCTACCTTGCTATTAATAATTTTTTTTTTCGTATTAAGACCATTGAAGAGAAAAAAGTTGCCAGGTTGTTTCTTTTTTGTCAAATTAACGAAAGCGAGGTAAAATAGACTAAAAGAAAAAGAACTAATTAGTCAAAAGGAGAAAAGTATAATTCATATTTTTTTGTCATTGCTGACACTTTACCATATGTTTTCATGTTTGTCTGTTTTCCATTATACTTTGAGATACTTCTTAAATTGTTTTCTTAATTATTGTTTGCTACAATGAATATAATGATCTTACAGAAAATACTTTATTGTTTTTTGTACATTCCTTCATCTTTATCAGTATTTGACAATATTTTTTGAGATTTATTTAGACCTCTTTATACTTCTCCGTACTTCAAAAGTACATAAGTATTACATTGTCCCTTGAAATGAATGCATTTTGGGATTGCTATTTATTTGAATTTTGTGTCATGTCTTGTTTACGGAGGCAAATCAATTGTTATATTAAATAATAAAATTTAAGAATCAAAAAGATCTTCTTGGTAAAGATGTGATATGGTTGTTCATATATTTTTCTTTTTGGTTCTTTTCATGCTTATTTTAAGTGAGTGATACTTAGAAGGATGAATAGTAATAACATTTGCACACTTGCTCATATATCTCGATGCATAATTGTTGGATTTTTAAAGATAAATATTGAAGTTTATGTCATCGCGATGCTCATAGGATATTTTGATATAGGCTTTTTTTGATTTACAAAATATTTTAGTGAATTTCATTTTCAATCTCTATTTATATCGACAAAGTCAGTTTTTACTAGTGTTTTAGAATTCTCTTCTTTTTTTAATTGTTCTTCTACATAGGTACTTAATTTTAAATATCGTACAAGTATATGATTTTATCTTTACAAACTGTAGAGAATTTAATATTCTCAGTTTATTGATAGCTGTGATTTTAATTTTAATTCTTCTAGATCATTTTTGTGTATATGCTATCGGAAAAATCAATGATATCATTGAAACAGACTCCAATAGACTCAACTTAAGTGCAGGGTATAAAAAAATATAGATATCTCCCCTGACATATACAGACAAAAATGTTGATTTTAGTTTCACAACAAATAATATTAATGTGGTTATAGTATGGATAAAGAGTATATTCCCACACGCACACTCTACATAATCTGACTATTATAAATATTTGTATTCATTTTCTGACATTTTAAAATGATGGGTTTTTTAGAAATTCTAAATCAATGAAGAATTACAACAATCTTGTTGTTAATACAAGCACTATAAAATCGTATTATTTCGAAAAATACTAGTAGTTTTAGTTATTTCAGATGCGGTTGTTCTCCTTATCCACGCCTATATCCCCTAATGTGATTTTCCTCTGCATATGATGAGTGCACGCTGTCTTACCGAGAAATGCTGTACATACAATGATGGATACTTTTCTTAATTCAACATACTCGTGACACTGTTTCTATTCTGGAGAGAAAGCTGAGATGTCAGCCCGATTTGCTAAGCACCTGTAGGAATAAAAACTGCTTCATCTTTGAACGATCGAAAGAAATGCTGTTAACAAAAAAAAACTAATAGTATGGTTATGTTTAAATTGAAATATTGACTGTCTTTAGAAGAAGGTACAGAACTCTGAGACGATGAGTCATGAATGCTAGTGTAAAGAAAATCACAATCTCAACATGATCATAAAAGAATGCAATTATATGCGCCAAAATCCATGCTGAAATATAAATGTTGATCATCGCAGATTGAACACACACGATGAAATAATTTTTATATAAATCACTTGTCGCCTATAAACATCATCGAGTTCTACTTGAATCACTCGAAATCGTGTTCACTCTCACAATATGTATTTTTCTCTAAGTCTATATATTGATTCATGGATAAATAGTGTTCAACTTCGATGAGAATGAAAAATGTTCGGCAAAAATACGATCTGCTGGCGTCCAAACGAAAAGAAGCCATTTAAAATATTTTTCTTTTTGTCCTGCTGCTTGCCGATATTTTTCAATTATTTCACGTGAAGCAGAATCACCACGATAAACAATCATGGAACGAGATTTACTTCGATCAGGCATTTCTAGAAAACCATGATCATGGCAATAACGGCCAATACAATTATAAATAAGATAGCAATTGGGACCCAATTTATCAAGTTTTGTTCGATTATCGTCACGTAGTGCAGTATTAACAATACGAAATAGATAACACTGTTTTCTATATAATTTGATACAACAATTTTGTAAATTTTTCATTCTTCTCTTTTCATTCATTTTAGAAGATTCATCTTTAGTCAAAGTCAAAAGGCGTATAATATCGTTAACCTCCTGGATCCGGACAATTCTTGCGTTCTTTACGATCTTATAGAAAAATCAAAAAATCACTCTCTCTTGCGTCCTATTATCGTAAATCAGCTGTATACATTTATATTTTATTGTA